>CAIGRL010122801.1:0-10753 GCA_903798325.1 Fraxinus xanthoxyloides | reverse complement strand
TCAAATCCTGCGTCCGCCCCTGTACACAAGTACAACAAAACAATTTCCTCGTTTTAAAGCATAGGGAATTAGGGATAGAATATTTTGACAAAATCATCATTTAAGGACGAGACGCGCTAATTAATGAGTAGTTAAAAATATAATTCAATGAGAAATTAGTTATAATAATGAACAAAAGTTGAAGACTTTAAGCAAAATAAAAATTGTAATGTAAAGCGTCTGTTTAGAGAAAGGGTTTTATAGTGTGATAATTAAGAGCATTGTCTGCAATATAATTAACACAAAAAGTCATTATCTTTTGTCTTCGTTGTGTCCGTCGTTCATATTGTTTCAAATTTGACATTTGCACCATCATTTCAACAATTTTTTTTTTTTTTTACAGAATTGGTCTTTTCCGTGTCATTCCGTCTATTAAATATTGGTAATAACATTCCTATTGTGTACCTCATTGTGCATCCTTATCATTTCAATTTTAACATTTTAATATATTTTAAATTATTTTATGTGAGACTCATTTGTATTTTTTTTTTTTAAAGTTGGAACTATAGCTATAATTATTTATTTTTTATATTATTTAATTCTTTTCTATTTGTTTGTTTAAAGAATAGTGTAAATTAGTGATGTTACAATATTTTAATGGGCAAAATAGACGGCAAGGATTTTTTGTGCAAAGATGTCAATGTGAGAACCCAAATGTCAAAATTGAAACGATAGTGATGTTTTGCACTAATTACCCATATTTGACGAAAGAAGACAAAAATGATCAACTCTACAAAAAAAATGCTGAAATGAGTGTGTAAATACCGAAATGATAATAATAATTTGGACAATAAGTACAAACGAATGAGACTTTGATATTATTAGAAATGCCCCAAAAAATATTATATTCGTAAAGTGAAAATATAGACACACACCTATGAACTTGAAAATAATTCCCCCATCTGCACAAGCCCATGCTCCTCTTGCTCTATTCCGTATCAATGCACTTCAGTGTGCCCGATGCGGTCTTTCGAGATCATCGACACCAATGGAAAGCGAACAGTACGTGAGACTTCCGTCTCATACGACTTAGTCCCAAGCTTCCGTTGTCTGGACAATAGACCACTATTTATGCATGTATTTTCAGCTTGGAGTTTTGTGCTAATTATTTTTTTGCAATGACTAGTGAAAACAGAATTTGGTGGATCCAAAAGTGGAAACACGTGACGATACCTTGGATTGCGTATCACCCTTCCATCTTTCTGCACTTATTGGTACCTCGGTAACACAAATATGTCAGCCCTAGGTGGCTAGGTTAATATATATTCAAATTGAATCCAAAGATTAAAATATTAGATTTTTAATAGAAATTTTTGAAATGTGTGATTGAAAAGTTATGGAACCTAAAAAAATGTGATTAATATTGATTGTTTGACTTTAATTTAGATTAAAATTTAATTTTAATCCGAAACAAATATGGCCTCAATCTACCCAGTCACATTCAGCTGTAAAAATTCTCCTACTCAGAACAAAACCAAACAGGATTTTCCACCAATAATTCAACAGTTTCCTCTCTCGTTGATCTTTTTTACGAACAAAATCGAGTAGTACCCAACAAATTTAAAAGCAAGCCCAGAAAAAATTAAGAATTCAACCTAAATAAATACTCACAGAAAAAACTAAATTAAGTAACCCTTCTCTACTTATATGAGGTCAAGTCCGAAACCAGAATATTATTTATTAATAATAAGTTTGACCGTCCAAATTTGCTCCATTTGCATGTAAAAATAAATTTGGAACTGATACGAGGATGGTTGAATTATTTAATTGATTTTTAATGAATTGATGAAACTGAATTTTTTTTTTGAGGTGATAATCTATTTTTATTTGTGCAATATATTCAAATTATGAAGCTATGAGCATAACCAGCCGGTTATGAACTCATAGTATTAGCATTTGGCTTGAGACGTTGGCCATTCCTTGGCTCTTGTTTGATTTAATTATAAATTAGACTTTTAGTAGATTTTGATAAAAAAAAAATTATAAATTCTGTTATTTAGAAGTTAATAAAAGTTACGCATTCCATAAAATGTGTCGTTGAAAATCAATTTGAAAAAAAAAAATGAGTCAAAAATGAGGGCCAAACAAAGACTTAGTTGATAGTGCCCTCACAATATTTAGAGTTTGTTTATGGAGCTCTAGTTTGTTTTTATCATGTCTCAACATCACAAGCCAGGATCCAGGCCTGCCCTAGCCAGAGAAAAGATTAATTGTAAAAGATGAATTTATAATTAATTCAGCCCAAAGATATGTTACCCCAACTCCAGCTGCTGAATCTCAGTTCAAGCCCAATATCCAATTGTCCAATTATTACTCATTCTTTGGAAAAATTATATATATAAGAGATTAAGAGACATTTTGAACACCAAACATTTTGGAATACTATTTTGATAGAGAATATGTGGTTAAAACTTAAAAGATAAGAAAAAGTTTTTAATTTGCGTGTAATATTATTTTATTGAAAAATGTGTAGTTAAAAATAAAAGAGAGAAAAATGTATTTTGAAAATAATGAGGACCAAACAAGGGCTGAGTACGACCCATTTAAAACTAAGAAATAAGGTTTAAAACTTAAAAAAAATTAGATATTTTTTAAATTTTATTTATGAAATAATTAATCAAAATATATTTTATTAATTAAATATATTAATGCCACAATTCTATACAATTTTGTCACAAATTTTATAGGTCACAACTTATTTCTAATTACAAATTTATCAAATTAATAGGTCACATATTATTCATTGGCTACAAATATAAAAATTTATAGGCCACAACTTATTTAATAATCACAAAATATCAAATTAATGGGTCACAAATTATTTATAGGCCACGAATTATCAAATTATTGGTCACGACTTAACACATTTATAGGTCACGTTATTTATTGGTGTTACGCATTTTATTTAACATAATTATACTACAAGTGTACAATGTCAAGTTTTGTAATATATGATCAAAATATGGATGTCGAACCAACAAGGATTGAAATTCAATTTATACCAAGTACTATAATTATTTTAGTCTTTATTTTATCTAGACGAATGATTTATTTATTGTAATCAATAGTTTTAACTAATCTAAAGATGAACGTGAAGATGGATTCAACGAATAGATGCAAATTTGAATGAATATATCAATATGAAAAAGCCTATAACATGATTTCACTTCAATATCAACAATGTTTCTCAATTATATAGTTACTTCTAATCAATTTATCCAAGTTTATAAGTAAGAATCCTAATTTAATTCTACTCCATCTCTCGAGTGTCGAGAAAAAAACTATTCCTATATTTCAATTCTAAATTAAAATCTAAAAATTATTAAGTTCATGGTTCTTAAGTGGAACAAGCGTCAAATATTTTATAGTTTCTCTCGAAAACAATAAATTTAGGTTGTATTATTCTTAGATCGCGCCTAAATTTTCCTCTCCCGAGTGTCGAAATTAACTAGTATCAAATCATTCAATTATTGATCGGGGTAATTGAAAGCATTAAACCAATAACATAAATAAAATATTAAGGAAAAATTGAAAGAAATAACTAATATAAAATCAAAACATGGTTTCAAGTTTGGTTACATCAAACCCTNTCGAGAAAAAAACTATTCCTATATTTCAATTCTAAATTAAAATCTAAAAATTATTAAGTTCATGGTTCTTAAGTGGAACAAGCGTCAAATATTTTATAGTTTCTCTCGAAAACAATAAATTTAGGTTGTATTATTCTTAGATCGCGCCTAAATTTTCCTTTCCCGAGTGTCGAAATTAACTAGTATCAAATCATTCAATTATTGATCGGGGTAATTGAAAGCATTAAACCAATAACATAAATAAAATATTAAGGAAAAATTGAAAGAAATAACTAATATAAAATCAAAACATGGTTTCAAGTTTGGTTACATCAAACCCTAGATATGAAATTTAGTTCATGATAGAAAACATGAAAATTATTAAATCTATCAAGAATGACATAAAGGAGAATAGAGAAAAAACTATTGTTGTAGCGATTCAATCTTCTTCGATGTCTTGATCTTGATTTCTTGCTTTCTTCCTTGCTTCTTGCCTTCTTGTGTCATTGAAATCCTCTTCAAATTGGTATATAGGGATGTATTTCTAGTGTCTTGAAGTCTTGGAGGAGTTAGAGACGGATTGGCCCTTAAAAAGAATCCAAAAATTTAAAAACACTTGTTCTCGCCGGCGGTGCCTAGGAAGGCAGCACCGTGATATGTGTCTATATTGGCACTTGGGTGTCGCTTGCTGGATCCTTTTTGTTTACGGGGTGCCCAGTTGTTGAATGTTTTTCTTTGGCTTGCAATATGTCGCACTTAGGCCATTTGAGGTAGCGCCCCGGTGTTGCACTTGTAGTTCACCTCAAGTCATTCACATGCTTGTTTGGCTTTTTTCTTTGCAACCTTCGGATAGTTTTGCTCCTTCATCTTCTTAGCTTTTTTCATCGCCTCATCAACATTATCTTTGATTCATTTTCAAGCTCAACAATTCACCATTTTTATCAGTCTACCTCACCTATAAAACAACATTAAAATGTTCTAAAACTCTTAGGAATTAGCTAAATATCAAGATCAGATTGTGTCTAAAATATAAATGAAATACACTCATCAAACTGCCCCAAATTTAACATTTTGTTAGTCCTCGAGCAAAAAAAAAAAAAACTAATTAACACAGGAACAAAACTAAGAAATGAATTTCACATAGAACTAGTTTAGTTAAATGGCTCAGTATTGAAAACATAATATCAAGCCTATAATTGCTTCAAAGTTATAATGCAAAATCCAAATTATTACTCATCCAATGCAAAACGGATATGTGTGTGACGAATTAAGTGCAATGCTATACATTCATAAGTTTATCCAATTTCCGACCTTAAAGTCTAATATTTCATTTATTCTCTCGTGGGATTCTTAAACTCCCTAACTTGTTTTCTTTTATTCTCTTCTCAAGGTGCATTTTAAAGGTTGTTTTCAATTTCTAATTTCTTACACATCTCAAATTTGGTTTGGTCTAACCGGTGATCTCAATAATTTATGCATGTGATGATTTTCCCAATTCATAGTGTTTCGACAAACAAGTTTATATTATGCAATTCAAACTCATTAGCTATCTAAGCCCTTATAATTTAGTCACTATTGCACATTTAATTTCTTATTTTGGTATTGTCTTTTTAGGTCAAAATCATCCTCACCCTTTATTCTCTTATGGACCCTTCTAATAAGTTTTTAGTCGATAATTCCTGAGCTTTTAAGGTCAAAGAGTACCGGGTTTTGAGATATCCCAGCGAACTGACTAACTCGAGTAAAAAAGGGGTTGCACGAGGCATAGAATCAACAAGTACAATGCTCATTTTCTTTGCAAGCAAAACAAAAATAAAAGGGCCAGATCCTTAGCATACAATCATCAGCTAGCTTGTGCTTGAAAGTTTAAGGCACTCTACACAATAATTTTTTCTCAACATGCATGGAGTCTTACAAGCCTAAATCATATCTTTCACCGGCTTAAACACCCTAAATTGTACTCTAGAAGGTTAAGGATGTAGTGAATAACAGGTTTTGGGATTGAGCATCTAAGTTTTTTACTTTCAACATATAAGTATGAATCAACATATTCATGTACAATGCCACAATAAATTCACGTACATATTTAATTTCATGTTTCACATTAATATGCAAAAAGAATAAATAAAAAAATTAGCTAAAACATATAACTCCATTACAATTCATAAACCAACACATGTTCTCAATTGTATACATGATGGCCGACAAGTCTAACTACCTCACACAATCACACAATTTCTTTTTTAAACAAATCACACAAAAGCAATTAGGTGACTAAGCAATTAATATATCCCCCAAAACAAAATCTAAACATTGTCCCCAATGTTGAAAGTAAGAAAAGGTAGAAGGACTTACCAGAGTGAAGACATTAATTGCCATCATCGCCATTGGTGTCATGGTGAGGCGGTTATGAGTTGGCTGTGTGATCAGGGGAGAAGTGGCGGCTGAGAGAAAGTCCTATCCGGATAGATAGAAGCCAAGACTGCATTGAACTCATTCTTGTAATGAAACTGTTCATACATAGTGTTTTGCATTAGATTCATTTGCAGTTGCATCACGTGCAGCTGAGCAACGAGGTCAATGTTATAATCACTGATTGGTGGAGGTCGACGTGAAAGAGATGGCCATCCCTCTACCATAGGAAGCAGTGCACTAGTAGAGTCTTGCTTGCTCATGAACTTCCAAGTCCTATCTCGTGTAATGGATGGTTTGGGATGCACTACCTCTTCAAATGAGTAAGTCACTACACCCTTTTCAAGCATAATTCATAAATCAAGGCCGAGTGGCCCAAACTACTTGTAGTCAAACCTCTCAAAGTATGTAGGATGTTAATGTGTATAATCTTCTCGACATCAATAATCAAGTGACACTGAATAGCATAATGAAGCATTGTACGCTCCTTGGCCATTTCACTTAAGTTGTTGTTCGGTAGGAGTTTTCCACATATGAAATGATGCCAAGCCTTACATATCGCAATCTACCCGAAGCAAGAAAATTGATCACATCAATTTTTTATCGTTTCCAAGTAGTTCCGAACTTGGCGAACACTCTAAGTATTAATTCAAGGTCAACTCCCTCTTCACGAAGATTAGAATAGTTATCGTCATCCACATATGGCAGATTATAGAACCTATTGATGGAAGTTCCATCAAAGGTGATACACTTATCCCTCACAAAACCCTAAAAGTCTCTATGTTCCCTAGTATTGGCATAAAACTCCCTTGAAATTGGAATTTGCGCTGGTCGTGGTTGTTTAGAAAACAATCCCCATCCCCGCTGGTCTATCTGCTCAATTATGTAGTTTTCAATACCTCTATTTGGGATACATGTTTTATACACCGCCATGTTATTATATCGTTCCGTCACTTCTTCACTTATGAACTTTGTCCTATCAAAAGAGGCGGAAGAATAAGCCCTGCTTTGAGCTCTTTTTTCGGGGATTTTGAAATTATAACCCAATGAAGTCAGTCACATTCATAACAACCCAATTAACACTTCCAAAATCCAAAATCACAACTGCAATGTAGTTCAAAGTGACTACTAATTCTAGATGTATATTTCATCCAAGCCTTTTCACAAATTCCTTGAGAGCACTAATTTACACCTAAAAATAAAAAAATAAAAAATTCACAATCTATAATCACAAACTCTTCCTAAATCAAACCATCCAAACCACAATCCATCAAAAACCCAAAACTACTACTCCTAACTCCTCCAAATCACAACACCAATAACAATATATCAAACTTAGTAAATTTTTCCAAAGAAATGTGTAGACACTTATCCCCCTTTTGTGAATGGTGTGGAAACTTGCAATTCATTTTAAGTAATCTGCCTTTGAGTAAAAGGCCCACAAATTTTTATAGTGTTGGAGTCAAATTAGCGTTGAGGGGTCAAATTTTTGTAAATATAACAAGAAGTTTCAGGTTATGGCCTTGAGTTAGGCGAGATTGTGCTAGGGTTTGGGTGTTTTTGATGGGCTCGAGTGTTTATGGAAGAAGGAATAGTATGTATTTGTGTAGGAGTGGAGAAGATGGTGTTGAAGATGAAGATTTGAATGAGAAGGCAAAAAAGAGGGGTTAGGGCTTGAGGGATTTGGGAAATTTTAGGGTGGAAAGAGTATAGGTAGGTTTGGGGAAGTGTTTTTTAAGGAAAGAAAAAAGAAGGATATTTTTTTAGAGAGTGCCTAGGTGGTACGGTCTTGGTTAAAGGAGGGATTGGGGGTGGGTTTTGGGCGCTTGGGCACCAGTTTATGGGTGAAAATAAGGGGTTGGGAGGCGTTGGGCGCCTAGGTCTGGCACTTGGGCGCTAGGTCTCTGTAAATTTTTCTATATTTTTTTACTCAAATCTCCATCATGTTGTCATCCCCCAAACTTGAGATTGGCCTAACAAATAAAATGAATGTTAAGAACCAATAAAAAAAAATGCAACATCTAATATCAAAATGAGGAATAGAACTTGGGTTGCCTTCTAAGAAGCGCTTATTTAGTGTTATTAGCTTGACGTTTCTTCAAGAGAGATTTCTTCCACATCCCGCTTTTTCTCTCCATTGTGGTGTTTAAGGCGTTGACCACTGGCTCGAAATATTGACCCATCTTTGCTCATGAACTCTAGTGCGCCAAATGAGGACACTTTATAGACAATAAATGGTCCCAACCAACGTGATTTAAGCTTTTTGGGAAATGCTTTAAACATGAATTGAACAAAATCACTTCTTCTCGTGGCTTGAATTCTCTCTTTAAGATCCTCTTATCATGCCGCATTTTGGTCTACTCCTTGTAGATCTTTGCATTTTCATATGCCTCGTTTCGGAACTCCTCCAGTTTATCAAGTTGACAGACGCGATTTAGACCCGCTTCTATCATATCATGGTTGAGCTTCTTCACATCCCAAAAGTCTCTATGCTCCAATTCCACCGGCAAGTGACATGCTTTCCCAAATACCATCCAATAAGTTGACATTCCGATTGGCATTTTGAATGCCGTTCGGTATGCCCATAATGCCTCATCTAGCTTGTGAGCCCAGGTCTTTTCAGTTGGTGTTTACTATTTTCTCCAATATTTGTGTTTATCTCCTTATTGGAGATCTCAGCTTGTCCATTGGATTGGAGATGAGAGCCAAGTTCCAACTTATGCTGTATATTATACTTTTCTAATAAAGAATTGAAAAGTTTGTTGCAGAAGTGTGTACCTTCATCACTAACATTGCTCTAGGTGTGCTAAACTAAGTAAAGATATTCTTCTGCAAGAATTTCAAGACTACCTTTACATAATTTGGTAGTGTAGCAATGGCTTCTATCTACTTTGAAACACAGTTCACATCAAGAAGAATATATACATGGCCAAAATAGGGAGGAAAAAGCCCCATAAAATCTATTTCCCAAACATCAAACATCTCAACTACAAGCATGTTGGTTAATGGAAGCTCATGACGCCTTGAAATATTCCCAGTATGTTGACATCAGTCACAAGTCTTCACAAAAGTGTAGCAATCTTTGAAAAGAGTTGGCCAATAGAATCCGATGGTACCTTAGATGCAGTGCATGTAGGACCGAAGTGATCTCCATAAGATGAAGAATGACAATGCTCCATAATTGATCTTGTTTCTTCCATAGAAACACACCTTCGTATCATCATATTTGCGCAATTCTTGAAGAGCATTGGATCATCACGTAAATATGACTTAACATCATGCAAGAATTTCTTCTTTTGATTGGACTCAAGTCAGGTGGCATCGTCCTACAAGTTAAGTAATTGACAAAATCAGCATACCATGGAAATCTAGATGAAACTGCTAATAGGAGCTTGTCATGAAAAGTCTCTTGAATCTTACTTTTATCTTTCTCCTCTTCATTCTCCAACCGCGAGAGATGATCAACCACTACATTATCTTTTCCCTTTTTGTCCTGTATCTCCACATTAAACTCTTGTAACAACAAGATCTACCGAATTAAGCAATGCTTTCTTTACAAAACAAATATCGAATTGTGCATGATTTGTGTAGATGATCACCTTGGTGCCAATAAGCTAAGGCCTGAACTTATTACAAGCGAAGATCAGTGCTAACATTTCTTTCTTTGTTGTGGTCTAATTCAATTGAGCTCCATTCAAAGTTTTGCTACCATAGTAAATGGCCCGAAAGATCTTTTCACCTCTCTATCCCAAAATTGCTCTTACGACATAGTCACTGGCATCATAAATGACTTTAAATAGCTGCCTCCAATTCGGTACTATTGTAATGAGCTTCTCCTTGATCGTCCCAGAGGCTTTGAGACAGTCTTCATCAAATACAAATGTAGTATCTTTCTCCAGGATATTGCAAGTTTGATATTTCAACGATACTAATGACTTGAGTAACCTGAGTATCATCGAGCTAGATAATTGGAAGAATTAATAGACATTATCCAAGTCAAACCCCACATACCCACTCACGAGCTTTTATATTTTTTGCAGGCTACACTTGATCTGTTTTCCTGGATATATAGAGAAAAGGCGTCGTTGAGAAGATGGAGAGAGGGGGAAGAGAGAGGAAATGGTTTTTAGGTCCGGAAAGAAATTGGATTGGGGTTGGGGTGGATTAGTTTATTATTATTATTATTTAAAATTTCAATTATCTGATTTTTGAAGAAGAAAGATGTAAATTTTAATTTTGAATTAGAAAGTTTAGAACTCTGGTTGGTTGTATGCAATTTTCACTTGTTTTTTTTCATGATATTCACACATGAATATCATGTTACTAAATTTGGTATTTTTATTTCATTTGTGTTTTACTAAGCTTACTTATAATTATATAAGTAATTTTTATACTAAATAATTTGTAATGGTTAGAGCTAAAAATAAATTATATATTTTGACTATAAGAGACATTACGACCCTGTTCTCTTTGCTGTTTTCAAACTGTTTTTTGTTTTCGATTTTCCAAAACAGTGAAAACGTGCACTCTTTCCTATTTTCGAAAACGCGTTTTTAAAAACAAAAAAAAAAAATTGTACACAAAACTCAAAACGACCAAAACTCAAAATGACCTTTTTGGTCATTTTGAGTGTTTTCAAGCCAAAAACTCAAAAATGTTGAAAACACGGAAAACACCAGATGAACACAATTTTTCAAAAATGCCAAAAAACACCGAAAAAAGAAGAGTTAAAT
>CAIGRL010122797.1:0-10771 GCA_903798325.1 Fraxinus xanthoxyloides | reverse complement strand
TGCATTTTTCATTCGTATTTATCTAAAATCTTTACAAGATATTTGAAAAGTCAAGGCATTGAAATGGCATTTCTACTTGCATTTTGATGCCCCAAAAATTGTTATGGTCCTTTATTGCATTAAATGTTATTACCCTTCTAGATATATTTTCAATTCTACAAAATTTTAACGAATAAAACCAACCTCACTGACCTCGCTAGAATTTTATTTAAAGAAAGTGTGCTTATTGTGCCAGAAGAATGGAACTTGGTTGAAAAGAAAACTGCATTATTACAGATACAAAGTTACAGTCAGTTTACTTATTTTTCTTCACATTTACAACAGAAAATAGACAGCAGCAGCAACAGACCAAGCGTTATCTTGATAAACCTGTGGTGGGATGAGCAAGCGCGAGAGAGAGAGAGACCGAAAGACAAAATTTAGAGACGGGTTGTTGCTCGACTAACTTTTTCTAGAGATCTGGACTTATATGGCATGACTGTAACACAGGCTAGCGTAGATAGTGAGCTTAGATTAAGAAGCTGCGGCTAAGGGAGGCCAATGAGATGCCTCCTTAAAGAACTTGGGAGGAGAATCAGTATTGTCCATTTCATATCGATTTTCAACCTCCTCCTCTTCATCGTCTTCAGCATCCCACAAAAATCTAGCATAAGATGCTAACACATAACTGCACGGACATTAATATGTGTTTAGATTCAGCAAAAACAGATGAGTTAACATATTCCTTGTAATTTATCTAAGCAAAGTTAAGGTCATTGTACATTTTGCACAGATGTGTTTAGATTCAGCAAAAGATACTGATCATAATACTGATCAAAAGGCTCAATGGACCACCAAGATAATTTGCATATCAAACTACAACATCCAGTGCCATCCCAATTTGGCAAATATCTTAGACACCTTTCTTTCGTTTGCGTTCTTGTGAGCACATGTTTGTGGTTAACAATTTGGCAAAAATGTTTCGAAGCAAATAGAGAGGCAAAATTACCTGTCACTTGGGTCAGCTTTAACAGCTTGATCAAAATAAGCCTCGGCTCGAGCAGCGTCCCTTTGTGTTTGCCACACTAGATCAGCATAGAGTGATAAAACACTGCCATCAGTTGGGTCAGCCAAAATTGCCCTTCCACAATACTCTTCTGCTTTTACAAAATCTCCTTTAACCTACACAACACACAAATAACTTCCCCCAATCAAGTTTCACACCAACTAATAGTATTTTGATTAAGAATGGTATATAATTTCGAGTACTGTGATCAAGAATAGTTTAGAGTTTGGATAAGTTATTAGGGTTGGCAAAGTACCCCGTCCCAAAAAATCCAGGGTGACGCAGTCCCATTGCCCATTCCTAGGCTTGACCAGTAATAGTATAAAATTGGGATAAGTTCGATCAGGATTATTTTGATCTTGTATAGAATTTGAATACAATCACAAAAAAAATTATGCAATTTCACTAATAATTTAATTTGGTTAGTCTAGTTAAAAAAAAATTCCCTACAAGAAACAATAATCAAATTAATATTGAATATCATCAAATTGCATGCAAGTTTAATTATTATTTTAACATAATTGAAAAAAAAAATCTTGATGATTTAATTGAATTAAGTACCTCTTTCAAGAACTTGGCATAATTTGCTAACAAGAGAGAATTGTTAGGGTTTGCTTCAATCATTTTTTGATAATAAGAATCCGTACTCTCATTCCCATGGCTATTCGGATCTTGAGAACCAGATCCCAACCCGTCATCCGAACCTCTCCTGCCACCTCCGCCACCTCCGCACACCCTGCCACCACCTACACCGCTTCCACCGCCCATCACAACCGCCTGTGGCACCCTCGCCTCCTCTGCCACCGCCATACACCCTTCTTCCTCCGGCGCTCCCAGCCCGAAGTTGGACAACAACATGGACCCGGACCCCACCTCCTGCACTTCTCTTCTCCCCTTGATCTTCACAGGCTGGGGTGTACCTGCCAGCTTCACACTCTTCTTGGGCTTCAAAGGCTCTCGGGGATCCGACTCTAATACGTGTCGCGTCGGAGTGCTTCTACCCAGGCTATCTTCAAAACTAAACGACGTCGTCAAGCAGACAGATCGGGTTCTTGCCAACTGAGGCAAAATATCTGGTTCGGGAGATGACCCTGCTGTTGAATTGGGTATCCATGAATTCAAGACTGGTGATGAAGAGCTTCTCAATATCATTATTCTTTATCTATTTTAGTCGGTTTTGAAGATTAATCTAGAGAGAAAAAGGAAGTTGAGCTACCTCTGAGCTCCCCGCGTTGGAGGAGGAAGAGGGAGACTAACTTTATACCCAATTTTATAGGAATGGAGAGTGGTTAGTGGTATCAAGACAAAATGCTTTTTCACGAGTGCTTTTACTTCTATTCTAAGAAAAACTATCAAAATTAATTTGGATTACTGGTTTCCATAATAGCTGAATTTAAATAAATCATTTCAATTCGCATTTCATTTAATTTATTATCTCACATAATTAAATTGAAATTGTAGTCCAGTGAAAATACATAACATAAATCTAATTTTTATTTAAAAACTAAAGAAGTGGCGTTGGATTTATTTTGTCTAAATTCTATTCTGATTATTAAAATTGCTTTTACAAAATTAGTCAAGCAGGTCAAAAATTAATTTTTGACTCTCATAAGTTCATTTTAATTTTTCAGAGGCCATGAAAAATCATGCCAAACTAGCCTAAAGATTCACTCATAGGGTTAATTATTAGAGTAAATTCCATTAAGAGTCTCCAACTTTTTGTAAGTTGGTTTCTATGTCCCAACATATATTTATTGTAGTAATGTCTTATAAAACCATCACTCATGTCTCTACAACGGAAATGTTAAACGGGCATGTGATGTCAAACTAAATGGTAAAACTTTTTAAAAAGATTTTATTTATTCCTTTGGCCCCTAAACTATAGCAATTGTACAATTAGAGATCGTATCTGTGAGGTATGGACTGCATGGGACTTGAGGATCGCATAGTCCTTTGTTGAAGTGGATCATATTTTAGATAGTCAAGTCAGGACAAATACATCATATTATGATTTTAGTTAGAGGGTCTAAGACTGCAAAGATTGTTTCAACTGAATGGTGAAGAGGCAAATTTTGACATTTTTTGAGTGCATGAGATTATAAATCGTGGCAGTCTGTGTTGTCTAAAAATTTCAAGATGAAAATGAAGAGACCAAATATCTCACAAGCAGTATGATGTCCAAACTCAGATATGTCCTCATGAGTACACCGTTGTATTTCTATTTTTCAAATAGCGCACAATTTTATTTTCTTTAGTTAGAAGTCAAGTTAATTACTTATTTATGTTATTAATAAAATAAACTAAAAAATACCAATTTCTCAACCTCTTGTAAGTGCCACAAGTTGGAGATACTGGACGTACAATTAAAAAAAAATTGAGAATTCATGTGACAAATGATAGAATAAAAAATGAGCGAACATTAAAAGATTGAGGATCCCGGGTGGAATATAACCTAATTATTACGGTATATGGTGGAAGTGTTCACGTGGGTGATCAACAAGTACGCGGCTGATGACTTCTTTGGCGCGCTCTAGAGATAACCCTGTGGGCCACTAGGCCATGGGCCCAATTAGAGGTGAGACCAGAAGTGGGCCATCAAAGTAAAAAAATATCTACAAAACTTCCTACTTTTGTCAAGTCTCTCTTTTACTGTTTTAGTGCCCTTTGTGGTAATCAATTACGAGTTTTATTCAAGCCATTAGACATCATCCGCATCATTATTAACTTTAAATATACATCTCAGAGAAAGACCAAAAATAGTGTAGCAAGGCTATATTAAAACTAGTGCAAGAAAGTGAAAGGTTTGTCATCCCAAAGGGAAAAAAAAATTACTAAAGAATCAAGATTTACATACATAATACAAATGTAATCGATAAACTTGTCACAATTCAGTCTCATAGAGCTTTTTAACAAATCAAATGGTCACAATGGAGGTGACTACAATCAAGAAAACAAAAAATATGAAATAGGCCTTTTTTCCCCCCCACGGTGATGGAATCCAAGGAAGGCAACAAGTTATCAATTGTTCGATATAAGTTGAGGAGAGGCTAAGGGTGAATTCGAGATCAAATAGAGTCGATGAAGTCATGCAATCACTTTTTCAAGCTACAGAGTCCAAGAGAGTGAAATTAAAAGCCAAAGACCAAGTTCTATGTTGGGTATAGAAGCGAAAACAAGTTCGAATATATTAGAATCAATGACTCAAACTTGGTTCACACAACAGATGAGAGTGCTGAAGGAGAAAGTTATGCGACCGATAGTGTAAATAGGCATGCCTTAAGGTTGTCAATTGGCCTATGTGACCGCATACAAGGAGCCTATGCAGTCACATAGTATATTTCTATACGCTTTTTCCTAAATTTCACCTAAACTTCTATTTTAGTTAAACCTTTTTTTATGGTATCTTTTAGGATCAATTTTGTTTTTAACTAGGTTTTATGGATTCCATATAAATAGGATTATTATTTTCATTGTAAAAATACTCATTTTGAGAGATATTATTGCGAGACATATTACTTTTAACTCGTTTTTCATTGAATTAATTTCGTACTTATCAACAATTAAATTTTTATGGTGTTCAACAATTTTAGTAAAGTTCATAAGTTTTGTAATTATGGGGTCAAGATATTGTTGACGATTATCTTGGTTCTTTGGTTTAATAATTTATTTGGTTGAGTTTTTCAAATATTGATTCTTGACTTTCTTGAGTTTGATCTAATCTGTTATAGACTTCGTAGCTTCAATTGCTATATGAGTTCGCATCAGTTGGTATCACGACTTGGCTCCAAACATCAAGGCTATGTCATTCAATTCTTTTTTTAGTCTTTATATTCGTTCTTCGTGTTCTTTATCTTTTGAGTCATTCAATTCAATTTAAATACAACAAAAATTCAAAAGGTTGTTTGTGCAGCAAATTAGTGCCCAAATCAATTCATTTTCGATTTTTTGGGTTCTCTGTTGAATTTTCCCCTATTTAGGAAAAAAGAAAGTGTGCAGTCTGAATTTATCCTTGGCGTTTCCATTTAAAATCAAATTCCTAATTCTTGAATCATTCTAGAGTCATTTCCTTACTAAATTCTTTGTTTGAACTCCACAAGGGTTGAATTTTTTATTGAGATATAATCAAATCTTTGAAACATTTGCGAGGACGCATTGAGTGGAAAAATGTAGAGTTGTGAAACTAATACAGGGAAATGACAAACTGAGTGATACACGAGTTATACACGTGAGACATATATTATAGAGATTTAGGATGTCTGACAAAGAGAATTTCACTTCAAACGGGAACAATAGCCAAGTTATCATAAAGGAAGAGATGATACAACGATTTCAAATGTTGTTTAGTGATATGTGAGATATAATGAATAGTCAATAAGCGTGAATGGAGAGGTAAGACACATTGCTTACTAATTTGCATATAGAACAACTTAGAGAAGTTCCTAACACTAGGAGGCAAGGTAGGCAGGATCTTAGAGTGGATATTGGTGGTGAAAATGAAGTAGATAGTGGAATTGATGATGATGTATTAGTGGAGGCCGAAATAGGAAAGATGAGGAATAGAGAAGATATGCATGATAGAAGGGTTAGAAATTATGTTGGAGAAGAAGTTGATAGAAATATTGAAAATATTAAAATGATAATTCCTTTATTCAAGTGAAGAAGCGATCCGGCATATTTGGAGTGAGAGAAAAAGATAGAGCTTATATTTGATTCTCATAACTACCCGGAAGAGAAAAAATGTAAAACTTGTTGTTGTTGAGTTTATACTATCATTTGGTGGGATCAAATAGCAATATCTAGGAGGAGGGATCTTGAGAGGTCCATTGAAATATGGGGAGAATTGAAGGCTATCATGAGGAAAATGTTCGTTCTTAATCATTACTATATGGATCTTTATAAAAAATTACAAAGCATTTATTAAGGATTTAGGAGTGTGGAGGATTATCACAAGAAGAAGAAGATTGCCATGATTAGAGCAATGACCCAATTTTTGAATGGTTTGAATACAGAGCTAACTAAAGTGGTAGAACTATAACATTATGTGGAGTTAAAAGACATGTTACATATAACTATAAAGGGGAAGAGGTAGTTGAAGAGGAAATGGGCAACTAGATATCCATCAGATTCTAATCCTTATTGGAAACCGAAGTGGGATGATAACAGAGGTGATGTGGCTGTTTCAAATAGTAAGATCGAACCACCAAGGAAAAAGGAGAAAGTTGCTAGCAAAATTACACCCAAAACGGACTTCAAACCTTCTAAGAATCAGGATATGTAATACTTTAGGTTTTTGAGATTGGGGCACATTGCTTCTTAATGTCCAAATAAAAGGGCAATGATTTTGCCTAACAATGAGGAAGTGAGATGAGTTACTTGTGGTTATGTGTACTCTCAATACACAATTTAAATTGGATAATGTTCAGCAGCAATGGGAACATCTTTCACACTAGATGTCATGTCAAAAATAAGGTATGTAGTTTGATTATTGATAGGGGTAGTTGTACTAATATTGCTAATACTACACTTGTCGAGAATTAAGATTGACTATAATAAAATATCATAAGCCTTATAAATTGCAGTGGTTAGATGAATGTAGAGAGGTTAGAGTATGTAGGCAAGTTTTGGTCAATTTTTCAGTTGGGAGATAAAGTTATGTGTAATGTAGTTCCTATGCATACTTTGCACATTTTGTTATGAACACCATGACAGTAGAGATGGCAACGAGGCGGGTTCGGGGCAGGTCACCCTCGTCCTGCCTGGTCCTGCCACTCCCCCACCTTGCCCCATGCCTCACCCCACCTTAGACGGGGCGGGTTCGGGGCGTTGACTTGCCCCGTTTCCTGTCCTGTTTTTTTTTCAAAAATTTTCAGTTAACTAATTTTTTTTAATTTGTAGTTAATTATTTTTTTTATTCTTCACGGGGCGAGAAACCCCCTCCCTGCCCCGCCCCTTGACCCGAGGCGGGGCAGCGATCCCTACCCAGCCCCTCCCGTCAATCGTCGGGGCGAATGTTTTTGCTATTACTACATAACAGTATGATAGAAATGTGAAACATTATGGATTCAAGAATAGGTATAACTTTGTAAAAGATGGGAGAGCTGTTAATCTTGGATCATTAACACCACAATAGGTCTATGAGGACCAATTAAGATTGAGCAGTGTGGAAGAAAAAGAAAAATAAAGAAAGACGAAATGAGAGTATGAGAGAAGATAATGAAGTAGCTAATTGTGAGAAAAAAGAGCAGATCCACGAGAGAGAAAAGAAAGTAAGTTTATTGAGAAGAGAGAAAAATTAAAAGTGAGTTTCTATGTAAATAATAGTGAGATTGAAAGGGCTTTAGTAAGAATTAACAAATCTCTCCCCAAGTTGGATATTTCTCTACTATAAGAACTCAAAGACTCATTTTGTGAAAACTTATTTAGTGGGATACCACCCATTGAGTATCCAATTGATTCAATACAAGTGGAGAATTTGATTAGTATTGAAGTAAAATCATTCAACTATGGCATGGTAAAAAATCAATACCACATACATAAGTTGTATGATGGTCTAGCATGTAGTAATATTTTTTCACATGGGACATGTACTTTTACACATATTAATGCGTCTAATATTTCTATGAGAGTAATAAATCAATTACTAGTTAATGATATCTAGTATCTTGCAAGAAATTAATTGATCATAATAGACAATTGGGGTGCATTGTTAGTGATTTGAGGCATGATGATCTATATTTCAATATTGAGATCCTTCACTATTTTTTATTCGAATTTATGGAATATATTGGAAACCAATTTAGTATACTCTACTACACATTTTTGATATGGTTTATGGTTTAAATCAGTTAACTTTGTTTGGTTAATTCTTTTTAACTAATATTGTGAGAGGAGATTTAGATGGAAAGTAAGGTATTGAATTATATGCATATCAATGTAGCAAAAAGGAAAATGAGTAAAGTATTTGAACCAGGTGATTTGGTTTGGGTGCTTAGGCAAAAGTAACTTGTTCAAATGCAAAGAAGGTCAAGATTACATTATAGAGGAGATGGATCATTCTACGTCATTGCAAGGATTGAAACAAATAGCTACAATTTAGATCTTCAAGGTAAATTTATGATAATTTGCATTTTTGTTGTTTCTTATGTTGCTCTCTTTGATGCAGGTATAGATTCAAGGTCGAATAGTTCCGAAAAAGGAGGGAATGATAGGATCCAAAGAAGACAACAAGTTATCAATGGCTCGATGTATGTTGAGAAGAGACTAAAGGTAAGTTCGAGATCAATTAGAGTCGATGAAGCCATGCAATCACTTATTCAAATTACGGAGCCCAAGAGGGTGAAGTTAACAAGCCAAAGACCAAGTTCTATGCTGGGCATGAGAGCGGAAACAAGTTGGAATGCATTGGAATCAAGGACTCAAACTTGGTTCAAGCAACAAACGAATGAGCTGAACAGGAAAGCTATGCGATCGCATAGTGTAAATAGGCATGCGGCCCGAACCAAAATTGAAGGTTGTCAATTGGCCTATGCGACCATATGCAGGGAGCCATGCGGCCGCATAGTAAATTTCTGGACGCTTTTTTCATAAATTTCGCTTAGACTTGTATTTTAATTAAAACTCTTTTATAGTATCTTTTAGGAGAAATTTCGTTTTTAACTAGGTTTTATGGATTTCAAATAAATATGATTACTATTTTCATTGTAAAAACACATAATTTGAGAAATATTATTGCGATGCATATTGCTTTCAACTTGTTCTTAATTGAAATAATTTCAAACTTATTAAAAATCAAATTCTTGTGACGTTCAACAATTTAAGTAAAGTTCATAAACTTTGTGATCATGAGATAAATATATTGTTGGAAGTTTTCTTGGTTCTTTGGTTCAATGATTTATTGGATTGGACTTTTCAAACGTTGATTCTTGCCTTTCTTGAGCTTGATCTAATCTGTAGTTGGTTTCGTAATTTCAATTTCTACGTGAGTTCGCATTACATGGGAATAATAACATATTAAGTATTTGTATTGTGTAGCATGTGTAAAACTCGACTTTATAAATCATAATTAAAATGTCGTTCTCTAGTAATATAACTATCAATATTTTTTGTCTATTTATTGGTTCAGATTCTATGACAAGTCTTTATAAAAGGCAAAAAGATATAATATGAAATAAAATATATAGAATAAATATTTTTCAATCACATCACAAATCAAGTGATGAAAGAAAGTCCCCGTTTGATAGCCATTATTTTGGGAAAAATAATATTTTGAATAATGATTTATATAAGAATGTGTGATTAAAAAGTGTAAAAAAGTTTTGTTTGATAGCCATTATTTTTGGGAAAAATAATGTTTTGAATAGTGATTTATATGAAAATGTGTAATTAAAAGTATAAAAAAGTTTTGGGTTTACATGTAAAATATTTTGTTCTATGAATATGTGATTGAAAATGAGTATATGAAAAAACGAGTATTCAAAGAATAATTATCAAACAAGGGGTGAAATAGTGTTACTTGATTGGATTTTATGATCTTGGATTATGTAGACATGAAGAGAAATAATGACCGTTGTTTGTGCGAGTGCTTACTTTTTTTGTTGTTGATCAATCGTATCGTGGACACGACTCCTGCTTGTGGAAAAGTTTTGGCCACATCAAATTAGTTATTCTTTTTTATTAATAAGGGTAAATTTCATCCAATTATGCTATTTGTATAGAAAAGATGATCCAAAAGTAGTGCCAGAGGATGAGGTGAGGGGAAATGATTGGATAAAAAAATTGGCCGTATTTTAAATTGTCTAATGATAGAGTGTTATGTGACATTATATAATCCTTAATTTACACGTAGCAAAGCCAACTTTCATCTAAGGCCATTGAATATATAGAGAAATTTCAATAGGATTATTAAACTTAAATTTATCTCCAAAATGGTCGAAATGGTTTAATTGACAGCTATGTCATAACTGTTATTTTACATAAAGCTATGTAAGAACTTGAAAATAAAAATAATAAAACGAGGTCTATGAAAATATAGTTAGATTAGCTTTTTTATTTAAATATGAANGATTGGATAAAAAAATTGGCCGTATTTTAAATTGTCTAATGATAGAGTGTTATGTGACATTATATAATCCTTAATTTACACGTAGCAAAGCCAACTTTCATCTAAGGCCATTGAATATATAGAGAAATTTCAATAGGATTATTAAACTTAAATTTATCTCCAAAATGGTCGAAATGGTTTAATTGACAGCTATGTCATAACTGTTATTTTACATAAAGCTATGTAAGAACTTGAAAATAAAAATAATAAAACGAGGTCTATGAAAATATAGTTAGATTAGCTTTTTTATTTAAATATGAATTTGGTACCCATGAATTCAATATTGGTGACAAAGAGCTTCTTTTCTTTGTTTTATTTAGTTCAATTTTCAAGATTGTTTTAGAAAGAGAAAGGAAGTTGATCGACCTCTGAGCCCTTGGTGCTGGAGGAGAGAAAATAAAGACAGTAGTACTAGATTTTTGAGGAACAAAGAGCGGTTTGAATAAGTGGAATCCAATGTGAAAATGGGCAAAGATTTATTGCAAGGTTAGTCCCCAATGATGATTTCCATCAATTTTTTGTTGTAACTTAGTAATCGGAAGCAAGTTTTCAGTAAATGATAAATTATTAAACCTCTTAAACTGTAAATTTAATAAAGATTTTTTTATTATATTAAATTTTTTTTT
>CAIGRL010122705.1:0-14456 GCA_903798325.1 Fraxinus xanthoxyloides | reverse complement strand
TAATGGCGTTTTTGTTGCCAACCAAGGGTGAAGAACAATCAAAGGAGCCCAACGATCAAGAAAGAGAAGAAATGCCAACCGAAGATCAAGGCGACTCTACATTGCCAAAAAATTGGAAGTTTGTCTCATCTCATCCAAATGAGTTAATAATCGGCGATCCATCAAAAGGTATCACTACTAGAACCTCTCTTATAAATCATCTCGATAGTTGTGCATTCATTTCACAAATTGAGCCTAAGAACTTTAAAGAAGCAGAATTCGATGAATTTTGGATTCTAGCGATGGAAGAACTTAATCAATTTGAGAGAAACCATGCTTGAGACTTAGTCGCTAGACCAACNGAAGAAATGCCAACCGAAGCTCAAGGCGACTCTACATTGCCAAAAAATTGGAAGTTTGTCTCATCTCATCCAAATGAGTTAATAATCGGCGATCCATCAAAAGGTATCACTACTAGAACCTCTCTTATAAATCATCTCGATAGTTGTGCATTCATTTCACAAATTGAGCCTAAGAACTTTAAAGAAGCAGAATTCGATGAATTTTGGATTCTAGCGATGGAAGAACTTAATCAATTTGAGAGAAACCATGCTTGAGACTTAGTCGCTAGACCAACAAATCAAACCGTTATTGGTACAAAATGGGTTTTTTCGAAACAAAAGAGATGAAAATGGAATCATTGTGCGTAACAAGGCTAGATTAGTGGCTCAAGGTTACAATCAAGAAGAAGGTATTGATTATGAAGAAACTTTTGAACCCGTAGCTTGTTTAGAATCTATTCACATGCTTTTTGCATTTGCATGTCACAAAAACTTTACTCTTTATTAAATAGATGTTAACAGTGCATTCTTAAATAAATTTATTCAAGAAGGAGTTTATGTTGAACAACCACCCAACTTTGCAAATCATACGTTTCTGAATCATGTTTTCAAACTTAGAAAAGCTCTTTACGGACTAAAGCAAGCTCCTAGAGCTTGGTATGAACGATTGAGCAAATTTCTACTCTTGACTGGTTTTTGTATTGGAAAAGTAGATACCAATCTTTTTATCAAAATTTATAAGCAAGACATGCTCATTTTTCAAATTTATGTTGTGACATTATTTTTGGGACAACAAATATCCAACTTTGTGAAGAATTTTCCAAAACTATGAGCATGGAATTTGAAATGAGCATGATGGGTGAACTCAAATATTTTCTCTGACTTCAAATTAAACAAACGTGTGAGAGAATTTTCATAAATCAAAGTAAATACATATTGGACATGTTAAAGAGGTTCGAAATGAATGATCTAAACCGATGACACTCGGATGAGCACTACCATAAAGCTTGACAAAGATGAACAAGGCACCTCCATAGACATCACTAAATATCGAGGTATGATTAGATCCCTTCTTTATTTAACTGTAAGTAGACTCGATATTATGTTTAGTTTATGCTTATGTGCACGTTTTCAATCTAATCCTAAGGAATCCCATCTTAAAGCCGTAAAAAAAATCTTTCGATACCTTAGTGCGACAGTAACTTAGGACTTTGGTATCCAAAACAAACTCACTTTGATTTAATTAGTTACTCGGATGCCGACTGGGCTGGATGTCAAGTTGATCGAAAAAACACTAGCGGGATTTGTCACTTTCTAGGCTTCTCCCTAGTATCGTGGTTTAGTAAGAAATAAAATTCCATTGCCTTGTCTACGGCCGACGCCGAATATATCTCGGCCACAAGTTTTCGTGCTCAAGTGTTATGGATGAAACAAATCCTAAATGATTTTCATCTATCTTACAATCATATTCCTATCATGTGTGACAACACTAGTGCCATAAACTTATCTAACAGTCTCATTTACTCTCTCGTACAAAGCAATTGAGATAAAACATCACTTTCTAAGAGATCATGTTCAAAACGGTGATATCTCACCTGAATCTATTGACACCGAAAACCAATTGGCTGATATTTTCACCAAACCTCTTGCGCTTGATCGCTTCTCGACCATTAGATGGAGTTTGGACCTTATCGAGCTCAACGATGTTCAAATTTAAAACTTCCTCTATACATCCCTTTATTCCAATCTCGTAATATTCATTTTATTAAAAAAAATTATAACGGACGTCCGGTAAGGCAGAAATTTTTTGCCTCTTGGCCAGTGAATAGCGGACGTTCGATACCAAAATCGAACGTCCGGTACAACAAAAACTCAGTTTTTAAATCACGTTTTCTCTCCTTTCTTCTTCTCTATTTGTCCTCGACCATTACTCTACTCTCAACTAATTCTCAAATTTAGTTCAACTCTCTCAAATCTTTACTCTAAACCTGTTTTTTCAATCAACGATCAATCAACTTACATCTTAATCTTTGGCATTGCATTGATTTTTACTCTAATCCGAGCCCTAGATTTCAAGATCTATCCCTACCTTTCGATCTTACTCCTAATCCAACTATAAATCGACAATCCTATCGTTTTCAGAGATTCTCCAACACTCTATACCCTCTATTCAACCATTTCAATCCATATTTAGAAAATCTTCTCTCAAAGCCCTACAAATTCGAAAATCCCTAACTTTTTTTTAAAAAATGTCGACTTCAGGCGGGCAAGAGGCTCAAGCAAACCATTCGAAATTGTTCTCCATTTCCATCCTCTGAAGAAGAAGGCATGGGCCTAGAACCTGAGACGCCGGTATATCTCTTTGCGAAATCACACATTTTGGTATGTAAAAATGTTGATTTCCCATCTTTTACTTTCGACGCCCCTGCATTTAGGATAGAGGAATTTATCATGAACATGGGTTGGACATCAGTTTGCACGATAGAAGAAAGTACTTATCCACGGTTATTGCGGGAATTTTATCAAAACAAGACTTTTCCTTCATGGGAAGCCAACATTACATGCTTTATCAAAAATGTTCGCATCGCGGTTTCAAAACCTCCTATTCGTATTCTTCTTGAACTTGAACCGTGTGCTATCCAACTTTCATGCATAAAACTCACCCTTCAGTCGATGGTTATAACCGGACCGATGTTGTTGTCATGTCACGGGTAAAAATATTGAAAATATTACGAAAATACCCTCAAACCAATTTACTCTTCCCTGTAAAGTTTTGCAAAACATAATTGCTAATGTCATATTACCTAGGAAAGGACATCGAGATGAAGTAAACTATTTTGATCTTTTTCTTCTCGATTTTTTTCTTATCGGTCGGAAAGTTGATTTTTCGACCATTGCATTAGGTCTCATATAGTTCATTCATTCCTCACTCATCGCTAAGGCACTTCCCTATGGCATGCTCTGAACTAAAATCTTTCAACATTTTGAAATCCCTCTTTATGATGAAGCATTCATCAAACCCGTCCCAACGACACCATCAATTCCACTACACTCAAACACATGAAAATAATTAAGAAAAATGGACAATAGGTGGCTGAAACAAAAGGGTTTGACCCGGTTTCGGGGCCTTCTATGCTACCTTTTGGGGAAGAGGAAGAGGACGATGACGACGATGAGGGTACACCGCATGCCAATGCACCTCACGCGCTATACCTCGGTCCAGTGCTCCGCATCCTACTAGTCAAGGTCTTTCCGAGGACTAGTTTGCACTTTTTGAGTAGATGGATCAACTCTCTCACTACGACAGTTGACGGGATGAGCTATGAACTCTGTTACATATGTGCTCAACATGACACAATCCTTACACAACATGCTAATATGCAGGATCAGATGACTGCCTTCTTTGCCGACATGCTTGCTGGGTTTCCGCATCCCTCTCCTTCGGCTCCATAGTTCTTTTGTTGTTATCTTAAAATTCAAATTTAAACTATGGCTGAATGTTTTGATTATGTGCTCCAACTATGAAATGATTATGAAATGTCTATTAGATGTTGTATTGTTCCTTCTCTATAATTGATTACTCTTGTTTGGTTCTGTACTTTTTGCTTATGCCAAAAGGGGGAAGATATAGAAAAGATTTGCTCAATTAAGAATAGAAAGGATTTGCATGGTTATATTTAAAGAGGGAGAATGTATGCTAAATAGATAGGGGGAATATGTGTATGCAATTTTATTAACTATCAATTTGTTTGAATTGTACATTGCAAATCATTTTGTCTATCATAATCAAAAAAATTGTTGACCTATGGTTGACTTCTTGTTTTGATTGTCACAAACAAATTATGTTTATTACTAACAAATTGATTTCAAGTGTCCATAGTGATTATTACACATGAATGAAACTGATGACATGAAGTTCGAGGCCAAGTAATTTGCATACGATAATCATTCAATCGAGGCTATGAAGAATGATATGGCAAAACCCGCGAAAAGATGCCTCAACAAAAATCGAGACGAAAGTCGACATACCGTCAAGTAGTGCATGTCAAGATTTTCAAAACAAAGTACTTAGAATTTTAACATTCATATGTAAAGGTAAAACATTTCAATATTTGGTAATGAATTGTGATGAACTCAAAGTTTTAAATTTACGATCGAAAAGTCATGACAAAAATGTCTTACTCGAAAAATATGTTTTCAAAGGTTAAAGTAGAAACATGTATGTTTAAAATATAACAATACTTTAAAAAACATTTTAAAACATCCCTCGAGTACCTACATTTGATAAAAATAAGAAACGAGGATGGTTCGAGCCAAAAGTGGCATGCCGAACGTTCGGTACGCATACTGAACATCCGATATCATCTTTTTTGGCTCCAATGGTCAAATTTCCAACATTCTAATTTTCTAACGAAAATAACGGATATTTGATCGTCTGGTTTTTACTAGACGTCTAGTACGGTCTGTCCGATAAGGCACATTTTTTGACTGTTTAAATGTTATAAATACCTCATTCATTCTCCACTTGCAATGACTTTTCTTGGGCATTAAAGATAGGCTTTTATTGATCACATCCACCTTATTCTCTATCATTAAGAAAATCAAAAGCATTAAATTCTTGAAAAACTTTTGAACGATTAACTTTTTGAAAATCTTTTGTTCTTCAAGAAGTTTTTCATTTCAACACTTTGAGCTATACTCATTCCCATCTATTGAAGTGTTTGCCTCTTCTCTTCTTGTTATTAACCTTGATTCTATCATTTGATAAGAAGAGAAGATTTCACTTGTAAATTCATTTTAAATTGTGGGTCGTGTTGAGGTCCCGAAAAGCTCAACATTGTAAAATGATCGATGTTCCTTGTTTGTAAGTCACCGGAAGCATTGTAAAGGGTCGGATTGCACCACAAGTCAATCAACATAGTGAAAAGGCCTTGCTCGTGACGGAGAGCTTGGTAACGGGGGACGTAGATCATTGCGTTGGATCGAAACTCCATATTATATCGTTTGCACTCTCTAACCCTTTTACTTAACGTCTTACTTTGTGCAAGACTATATCATTTCATCTACGTGCTTATTTGTGTTTAATTGATTTCTTTATCATTTGTGTGATCATTAGATTAAAATCTTGAGTAGTTAATGAAAAAGTTTTAAAAACCAATTCACCCCCCTCTTGGTTAGCCAATCTTAAGCTTTGAAAAAGTAGAAACGTCGAATCTGTAATAGGTTATATTATATTACAACTTTTTTTTGTTATATATGAGTTTTATTCGTACATTTAATTTTTAAATTTTTTCACTCTCGTAACATTAATTTCTGGATCCGCCCCTGATTGTACTTAATGTTTAAGTGACATTTTATCATTTATTGGTGAAAAAAACATTTTTTTTCACCAGTCAATGATAAAATGTCACTTGGACATTATGTACATATGTAAAATCTTGATGTACATGTAACGAATCGCTTAAGATTTTGGAAGGTCCCAATAACCAATATTGTGTCTCGCAAGGGACTATAATTTATGCACTTTCATTTTAGGATTTTATGGGTGGGTTACGGAGGTTTGGGGTGCATAAGGTCAATAACTTATTCTTTTGCACGTTTGTTGTAACGAGGAAGATTGTTAATAATTCAAAAACATATTTCAATTTAAGATGAAGATTTTGTTGCTAAATAAAGTTATAATAATGAAGAAAAATTCATAGATAACATAATAACAATTAAAAATAACATAGGACTTATAATAGAGTTTTCATCAGCGATAATATTTTTTCTTGAAAAAATTGTCTCTGTAAATTTACTTGACCAATTGAAATTTTATCATTACACAAATGACAGGAAAAATGGTTGGAAATGAATTCTTATCTTCAAATGATTTCAGCTCACCTATTTCTATAAAATCCGCCAACTAGTCACGCCTATTCTATGAGAGAAAATATTATACAATGACATAAATAACCTCAACTAAAATAAGCTCAACTCTCAATATTCCCATCTTGTACAACAAAATCTTGAATTTTGTTCCACCTAATGCATTTGTTAATAAGTCTACAAGCTGATTTTGAGAAGCTGTGTATAGCATTTTTATTTCACCTGCTTGAACCTTATCTCTAACCAAATGCCAGTCAATCTCGATATGCTTTGTTCTCTCATGGAAAACAGGGTTACTTGCTATGTGAATAGCAGATTGGTTGTCACAAAATAGTAAAGATGCCTTGATCTGTTTGACACCTAAGTCATTTAACAGATTCTTTAGCCAACTTATTTCGTAAATAGCAGCTACTTACAGCTGCCATAGATCTGTATTTTTCTTCAGCAGGCGATCTTGAAACGATATGCTGTTTTTTGGATTTCCACGATATCAAAGAATTCCCCAAGAAGATACAATATCTAGTAATTGATCTCCTAGTATCTAAGCATCATGCCCAGTCCGCATCGCAATTGCCTTTAAGGTGCAAGTCAGGCTTGTTTCCAAAGAACAAGCCTTGTCCTGGTATACTTTTCAAATACCTCAGAACATGGTGAGTGGTTTCTATGTGGGGCTGCTTTGGTGACTACAGATATTGACTTAGCAACTGTGCTGCATAGGATAGATTAGGCCTCATTATAGTCAAGTAAAGTATTCTTCCCACCAATCTTCTGTACTCACTGGCATCAAGACCATCATCTCCTTCATCCTTACTCATTCTCAAATTGTGTGGCAGAGGGTTAGCTACTGGTTTAGGCCCCAAGTAACCTGCATCAGCTAGAACTTCTAGGCATATTTTCTTTAACATATAGAGATCCCTTTTTCAGTTCCAGTAACCTCAAGTCCAAGAAAATATTTGAGGATCCCCAAGTCCTTTAGCTTGAACTGATTATTTAACTCCTTGAATCGATCAATATATGATAGGTCATTTCCACCAATTATAATGTTATCTTCATATACAAGTAAAATCGTAAATAAGCAGCCATTGAGTTTGCTAAACAATGAATAATCTGCTTTTGATTGCTTAAAGCCTTGTGATTAGGACGTAAGTTTGGTGTTCTACTGCCTCGAGGTTTGTCTAAGTCCATATATGGACTTGTTCAACTTGTAAACCAAACGTTCCCCCATTCTCTCCTTGCTACTCATACCCTGGAGGCATCAGCATGTAAACCTCCTAATCCAATTCACCATGAAGAAAGGCGTTATTTATGTTCAACTATTGTAAGTGCCACTGCAATTGAGCTGCAACAACCAAAAGAGTCTTAATTGTTACCAATTTCACAATAGGAGAAAAGGTTTCCTCATAATCTAACCCTGACAACTAGACGAACTTTCTTCCTTTCCTCACTTCTATCTGCATGAAGCTTAACTTAGTATACCCATTTGCAAGCGACATGCTTCTTATGTTCTGGGAGCTTAACAACATCCCAAGTGTGATTACTTTGAAAGTGTGTCTGAATTAGGGAGTAAAAGGTCTGAATTATAGGTCTGGTCTGATAATTGTTTTTCATCAGGTATGTCTATGTTACCCTACTATAATCATCTACAATGGTGAGAAAATAATGCGATCCATTTGAGGAAGGAATGGAGTATGGCCCCATATATCACAGTGAATAATATCAAAGGCCTTTGAAGTTTTTAATTCGCTGTGGCGAAAAAGAAGTCTGTGTTACTAAGCCAAGGGACAAATGGAGCAATGTCTGAATTTATTAAAACTGATGTTAGGGATATATTTGTGTAAGACAGAGAATTTTGAACTAGGCACATGACCTAACCGGCAATGCCATATGTTAATATTGTTGTTGGACATTACCATTGATTATGGAATTACAAGAAATAGCATTTACTTTATTACAATTGAGATTGAAAACAGGACTGTAACATGAGGTAATAACATGTTTAACATCAGAATGTGTTATGAATTGATGAGTTTTGTCACAGGATTTGCTAATGGATTGATTATCAGGAAGTTGGAAGTGATATAATCCATCCTCAAGTTTGCCTTTCCCAATTGTCCTCCATATTAAAAGATCTTGTACAAGGCAAAGTTATATATGAAAATCAGAAAGCAATTATGCTTAAGAACCAATTGCTAGCAGATATCAAGTTAAAATTAAATGATGGTACCATAAGAACATTGGTCAAAATCAAGTCATCAGATAACTTCATTGTTCTAACACTTGTCACAGCTGCATTATCTCCATTTGGCAGTCTAACAAAAGCATTTACCTTAGCTATCACAGTAGTCAAATACTTGATAGAACAAACCATATGTTCTGTTGCTCCAGTATCTATGATCCACTTAACTCCATTTTCGACACCAGTATGATAAGTAGAATTACCTGAGAAAGCAGAACTTTTAGGAACGGCTGATGAAGCAAGTGGTGTATCTTGTGGCTTAGCGTTGGTAGTAGATAGCTAAGCATAGCCAAAAGTTGCTGATACTGATCTGGAGTAAAAGCCACACTTGGCTGATAGTTAGTTGTCTCTGATTTTCCATCAACTTGAACTTGAGCAACTGTACTAGCAACATGTGGTTTTCCTCTAGCAAACTTATGACCTAAAGGATAGCCTATAAGCTTGTAGCATTTCTCTTTGATATGTCCAGGTATACCACAATAGCTACACATAGGCCTATCTCTTCTTTGAGATTGATTGAATGAATTGTGTCTCTGATTTCCAATAGAACCATTCAGCATTTTGCTAGCAAAGGTTGTTGCCTTGAAATTTTGCTGCTTCTTAGCAATATCATCCTTCTACCTTTCATCTTGTAGAATAAATGAAAATACTTTATTCAATGAAGGCAATGGATCCATCAATAACACCTGACTCTTCACAGCAGAAAATTGGTCATCAAGCCCCATCAAAAACTACATAACCTGATCTTCATGTTTGTAACAACTGCTGTTAACACTTGGCTAATAATTATCTAATTCTTCCCAAAGTCCTTTAAACATGTTGAAGTAAGCACAAACTGAGCCATTCTCCTGTGAGATCGATACTATTTGCTTCTTCAGCTTATAGACCCGTGTGCCATTGGCTTAGCTGTATCTATCTCTAAATTCAATCCATGTTTCTCTAGCAGAATCCTTGTGCATCATCCTTGTGTGGCTTCTCTATTGTTCTATCAATGAAGCCTTCTTTGTTTTTAACGCTAAGTGCCATAACCATAGCTCGACTCCAAGTCGAATAGTTGTCATCAGCGAGAACAACTGAAATGATTTGCATTCATGTATTTTCACCATAGTGTAGACAGTAAGGAATGTTTGGATTAGCCACCAGTTGATTGAAAATAGAATTAGGATCTCCCATTTCTCCTACTGATGAGTCGTATGATGAATTTGAGTGACCGAACTGACTTTGAAGATCTACCGTGACATTAGAATCATCCGCCATTGTACGGAAGCTTCAAATGATTGCTTTGATACCATGAAGAGATGGAATGAAATCTTAAAGGATGAAAGAACAAATGGTAGGAAAAATGGTTGGAAATGAATTCTTATGTTCAAATGATTTCAGCTCACCTATTTATACAAAATTAGCCAACTAGTCACACCTATTCTATGAGAGAAAATATTATACAATGACATAAATAACCTCAACTAAAATAAGCTCAACATGCTAGACCAAGTTGATTACCGAAGACGTAGTTGTCTTGATCCTTCCAACAACTCCACACCACCACAAGAAACACTACTAGAAATTACCGCTTCAGCAATGATATTTAAGGTGAAAGTCATCGATAATTTACTGACGACAACTTAAGCATCGGGGATTTCCAATGAATTTCCCAATACATACAAGTCCATCGGAAATACCGACGATATTTGATGAAAGCCATCATCAACAATTTTAGCGATGATTTAGTTAGATGGAAATTAACAATGAAAATGTCGTTTCTATTTTCATTGATAAATTTCTACATTATTTCCTATGGAATTAATTTCATTCCTAATTTCTGATTCTATAAAAATAAATCCGACGGAAATTTGTATTAAATTTATATATTTTTTATTATTTATATTAATTAATTATTTCGCACATTAAAAATACTAAAATGTAAAAATTTCAAATGTGCACCAAGTAATATGAAATTGCATGAAACTTGATTTTATTGCTTAATCTCATAGGTTCAAACTTATTAAAATTGACAGCAGTGACTACTCATCCTTCAATAATTTACTCACGAAAAAACAAACAATTGAGTATCAAAATTTCCATCAACCTAAGTTTGAACTGATTTTCCATCAAAATTTAACATGAGACCACCCAACAAATCACCGACTACAAATTTTACCATTTCTGGTTTTGATGGCAATGTCTTGTGAATTTCTGAAAATGGAAAGGACTGTGGAGAAACAAACCACTTTCATTTTGTTGTTCTACTCTTTTAGGTATTTCAAACGAAACATCAAATGGTAATCATGGCACTAGAAACATCACCATCCTTATAATTTTCATTCGAAATATCAGCAAACGTCTAGTTTACCTTCTTGTATGCTGCAAACTGAAACTGGAAGCTACAGGCAGTTGCAAGTCGGTCTTCTTGCGATAGCCTAAGATAATGGAAAAAGGGCCATAATATGTTGTTTAAGTAGCCATTGTAGTATTGGTGGACAATTTCTTGATCAAGAAACATTGTATGCACCTCTGTAGTCAATGGATCAACTTATTATTGAACATCAATCCTGCTGTGATAGAAAGTAGTAAGCAAATTGAAATGCTTATGATTTGTCGGTATTATCAATGACATGAGATGAAAATTATGTAAAAAGGCCCATAACACACAGTATTAAAAAGATCCCACAAATTTGTACCAAAAACAGAAAATAAACTTGTAGAAATTAAAGATTGAACACAAATAATTATTTTTGCCTAAGCCCCGAAGGTTCGATGACTAGATCTAATGCCTACATCCCCCGTTGAGCATCCAAATAATGGATATTCGCTAATCACCAAAAATATGGTAGCCAACAATTACAATCAATTCAAGAGTACAAAATCAAAGCCTCAAAGACTTATCTTTACAAAAGGCTTTGGATCGAACACGTTCTTAAGGCACGAATCAAGACAGATCACAAAGTTCTGTCAACTACCTTACAGACCACTCGAAGCACAAAGATTCAGTGTACAAATCACTCAGGAAACCATTACTTCTCAACAACCAGAAGAAGATCTAAAAGATTCTAACATTTACACTATCTAAACACGCAAGAATGTGAAACCCTAAGTAAGAATGAGGTGTTCTCTTTAAAGGAAAAAGAACAGACGCGAAAACCCAAAAGCCAAAATAAAATTGAATTCAACCAAACAATCGTCTCTTGTGAGATATAAAATCAGAAGCATCTAGAATTCCATCCAATGGTGAAAGAAGTGCCAAGTGTCAACAATCCAGCTTTAGTCTCCAATTAAGAGAAGTGTTAATTCTAGAAACACGTTTTATTATAATTGTTGGAAGCACACTTTAAGTAAGTCACGGGTTCGAGTCTTAACATTCACCACCTTGCTTTCAACAATTTTGGTTATAGTACAGCCAAGGGCAAACATCACAAATTATTTTTCATTTGCTCCAAGTACCTGTAAAACATTACACAGTATCAATAGACAACAACTTCAAACAGTTAAAAAACTTGTTTAAATGTATTATTTTTGTTCCCATAACTGAAGGATTAAATTGAGTAGGGATTTTACCACTCTTCATAATTCTTTTTGACATGATATCTCTAATGAAATGATATTTAATGCCTATATACTTAGTCATATCATGAAACGTGGGATTTTTACTTAAATATATGGCATTTTGGTTATCAGAATACAGAATTGTATTTTCATCAACAAACCCAACTTCATTCAGCAACCTACTTAGCCAAATCCCTTCTTTTACAACTTCTGAAGCAGCAATACATTCTGCTTCAGTTGACGATAGAGCAAATACCTTTTGTAACTGAGATTTTAATTGCAGTATCACACAAAGTAAAAAAAAAATAAGCGGATGTAGACTTTTTATTATCTCTATCCCTATCTCTATCCCCATCAAAGTCTGATCAGTAAACCCCTTCAACGAGATTCCTCTTTATCCATTTTAAACACAACACCCAACTTTAAAGTACCTTTAAGGTATCTTAAAAGCCATTTCAAAGCATCCCAATGTTCTTCCCCTGGATTACTCATAAACCTACTAAGTATGCTAATACTATGTGCTAGGTCAGGCCTGGTACAAACCATAAGATACATCACTGAACCAATAACATTTGCATACGAGATTTTTGACATTCTAGTAAATTCTTCATTAGCATTCATATGCAGTTTAAATTGATTTGAAATAGGTAAAGTAACAAGTTTACAATTCACATATATTAAATCTTTTCGAAAGTTTAACAATATAATCATGTTGATGCAAAAATAACACGTCATTTCGTTTATTTCTTAAAATCTGCATACTAAGGATCTTTTTGGTCGAGCCAAGATCCTTCATGTCAAATTCAGATTTTAACTTCTCTTTGATATCATCAATTTCAGATTTATCACAACTATCAAGTAACATGTCATCAACATAAAGTACTAAATACAATTATCTTTTACCTCCTTTACCTTTATAGTAGAGACAAACATCATAGTTGCTTCTTTGAAAGCCACGTTTCAAAACAAAGCTATCAAACATTTTATACCACTATCTTGGGGCTTGTTTAATCCCATAGAGAGATTTCTTTAACATACAAACTACATTTTCAGGATTACCTTTAATAAAAAAATAGACTGTCTTATGTATATATTTTCATCTAAGTCACCACAGAGAAAACAGTTTTAATATCTAATTGATCAAGTTCCCATATAAATTGAACAAGTGAAAGAATACATCTTATCGTGGCATATTTAACAACAGGATAAAAAATTTCAGTATAGTCAATATCTTCCTTTTGTGTAAACCCTTTAGCTACCAATCTAGCTTTATACCTCACATTTTTATTCCCCCTTCACCTTCTTTTATCTTAAATAGCTTTTGGTTTTTAGGTCTCTTAACCGATTCCCAGGTTTTATTTTTAAGGAGTGAACTCATTTCATCATCCATAGCAGCTTTCCAAAGTAAAGACTCTTTACAGTTTATAGCATCAACATAGGAGCTAGGTTCATTCTCAAATTGATCTTGATAAGTAAATAATGAAACAAAATCATCATTATCAAACCTTGCAGGTGGTCTAATCTGCCTTCTTTCTCTATCTCTTGTAAGTTGATATTCATTAAGAGGTAGAGTAGGGGAATCAGATTGGTCTTCAAATTCAAAAATATTATCAATTTCAACAGACAGATTATTGTCAACAAGATCAGAATCATCAACAGAAAGTGCAGGTTGGCACGTGTTCCATTATCAATTAAAGAAGACTCCACCTCAATTTGAACATCCTTTTTATTCAAATTATTTTCTTTTCCTTCTAAACATGGCATAATATACTCATTCAAGATAACATCTCTTCTAACAATCACCCTATATCTTTTTTCATTTTTAACCCATAGTCTATAGCCCTTAACATTGTAACCATAAACCAAGAAAACACATTCAAGTGATCTAGGTTCCAATTTACCAATATTTTGATGAGAATATGTAGCACAACTAAATATTTTCAAGTTTGAATAGTTAATGGGATTTTTAGACCAAACAGATTCGGTACTTCAAAGTTCAAAGCACTAGTGGGGATTCTATTTACAAGATATGCAGCAGTTTTTACGGCCTCGCTCCAAAACAGTTTAGACAAATTAGAACTCAAAAGCATGAATCTCACTTTATTTAATAATGCCATATTCATTCTTTCAGCTATGTCATTTTACTTAGGTGTATAAACAACTGTTTTATGTCTTAAAATGCCACGTTCTTTACAGAAATTGTCAAACTCTTAATTGCGAAACCATTATTTGTTCTTCGAATCTTTATCTTATGATCAGTTTGGTTTTTAATTTGTGTTTTCCAATATTTGAAAACAAAAAAAGTTTCATCTTTTAATTTTAATAAGAAAACCCAAATTTTTCTAGAAAAATCATAAATGATCAAAAGGTAATATCTAAAACCAATTAACGTAGACACAAAGGTAAGACCCAACAGATCAGCATGCAAATATTAAAGTATTTGTTTGGATTTATGAGTTCTAGGTAAGAAAGGTAATTTAACTTGCTTGCCA
>CAIGRL010122699.1:0-13210 GCA_903798325.1 Fraxinus xanthoxyloides | reverse complement strand
TTAAATTCTTGAATTTAAAATTTATCGATCAATTACAATATTTATATTATATTGTTAAATTCAGAATAAATTAGATAAGAAAGATTTTGGTAACACTTTAAATCCAAATTTTTAATAAAAGAAATATATATGTAGTAGATTTGGGATGTTACAGCGTGGTATCAGAGCGATTCTATATATATATATATATATATATATATATATATATAATCTTTGTTATATAAAGGTGTAAAGATTTTTAGCACTAACTCCTGAATTTTAATGTGTTTCGTTTAAATAATTTTTAATCAAGCGACATGAAAATTATCTTTTTGAACAGTGAAAAAAAATGGTCGTAACTAATTCTACAAAAAAAAAAAAATCTTTCTTTTTTTTGGGGAAAGAACAATGCATTGAAGTGTGACTATCCATAATTTTAATATTACTGGGGAATTTTAGTAGATCACATACTATTATACTCAAGTCTCCTATAAGTGGGCTGCTACCAGAATTTTTATGTCAAAGTTGAAGGACTTGATCATTTTAGATGAATGCTTTAATGCATAAGCTAATATGTGAAGTTGAGATTAAGAAAGAACTGCCAGAATTAACCAAAGTTGTTCTTTTATATTTCTTTCAGCTGATTGTATAATTTGAAATGATTTGCCTAGGAGATTTTATTTTACAAAAAAAAAAAATCGTAAAAAAAAACTGTGAACTTGCTCTTTTATTTTGTTCTATACATTATGAGATTTTTATTAAATGAGTGTTACAATAAGACCCATGACATTTAGCGCTTGTCACTCTACTACTGTCTGATGAACCCAAGGTATGGATGAAATATTATGCTTCATTTTATTTTCAAGCATGATTTATGAATCATTTAATCTTGAATTCATGAATGTTTATGGTGTTTAGAATGATATATGTTATGCATGTTATTAATTTGCTTTAATATAGAAGAATGCACGATGATTAGCCATTGTATTAAAACCCTAAGAGCATAACGTATACTATGACATCACTAACAAAGATTAAACGTAATTGGACACTTATGCGACAGACTTAACTAGAACTTATCAGATTGCCAGAAAGACCACGGCTTGTAGAGCAGCGTTGAACCGTATGTTCATCATATAATCATATGAGAATTACGTGAGTGACCCGATTTGTTCGCTTGCCGAACACGTGCAAGACATCTATGAGAGATGTATGACAGTTGTGAATGCATGATTGGAGATCACGCATATTGAGGCTGTGAATAATCTCATACACTCACTTTCACCTTAATGGGAGAGACATGAGAGTTATGGTTGAGGATGGAATGCTAAAAGGTAACCCTCTAGAGCATCCAAATATGATTGAGTTCGGTATATATTGTTAGACCCTTCTAGATAGGTGGAGTGAGAGCTTAGAATCTCAACCGGAGAAAGTAAATGTGCCCAAGCCAAAACCTCAGTTTGAATTGGGCCTAGAGGAAGATCTCAAATGGGAGCATAAGGATGACTTTGGGTTGGAGTTAGAAAATGATCATGAGATGGACAAGAGTTCGGGCCTAAGGCAAAAGACTCCTCTGAAGATGAAGGTCCACCAAGGAAGATTAACAGGATTTATAGGGATTAGAAACTTAGATTCTATATCCTTTGTACTGTGACATCTCCTCCTTTATATTATTGAAAAATTAGAACTTGTCGAACTATGGTATATCCCGATTTCAAGGATTATTGTTAATAAAAATTAAATCTTGTTTGAACATATTGAACTACTTTGTTGTCCAACATTTCTATGATAAGATTTATTTTGTTGATTTAGACCCTGTTTGAGCCACATTTTTTCTTCATCAAAATGAAAAATATAACCGTTATCCATCACATCAATATTNGAGTTCGGGCCTAAGGCAAAAGACTCCTCTGAAGATGAAGGTCCACCAAGGAAGATTAACAGGATTTATAGGGATTAGAAACTTAGATTCTATATCCTTTGTACTGTGACATCTCCTCCTTTATATTATTGAAAAATTAGAACTTGTCGAACTATGGTATATCCCGATTTCAAGGATTATTGTTAATAAAAATTAAATCTTGTTTGAACATATTGAACTACTTTGTTGTCCAACATTTCTATGATAAGATTTATTTTGTTGATTTAGACCCTGTTTGAGCCACATTTTTTCTTCATCAAAATGAAAAATATAACCGTTATCCATCACATCAATATTAAAATTCAAACTTTCTATCTCTTGTGTGGGGCCCATAACGGCTATATTTTTCATTATCATTCTCATTATAATGTGGCTCAAACGAGCTCTTAAAGGAAATGATAGGACAACAAGACCAATCATCTATGTTTAAGGATCTAATGAGGGCGGTGCATGACCTTGGTAGGAATCAAGCACCTACACCAGCACCTCCTAAGAATGGACCTTAAATGCCAACAACACGTGTTCAATTGTGGAACAGTTTTGCCATTTCAAACCTCCTTCTTTTGATGGCAAAACAGACCATTTGGCAATCGATGAGTGGTTAAGAGGGCTAGAACGAATCTACAATACACATGGCATGCACGCCGTACAAAAGGTATCATGTGCCGAATTTATGCAGGTTGGAACAACATACCACTGGTGGGAGTCTACTTCAAGCACCAGAACAGAAGCCCAACAACGCTCTATGACTTGGACACAATTCAAAGAGGAAGTGATGAAAAAGTACTTTCCCCAATCTTTGATGGATCGAAGAGAGGCAGAGTTCTTACAGTTGAAACAGGGAAATATGTTGCTTGATGAGTATGAAAAGAAGTTTGAACAACTTTCTAGGTATGCTATGTACCTTGTGGACACCGAGATAAAAAAGGCTAGGAGGTTCAAACTAGGATTGCGTCTAAAAATTAGGGGAATCATGGCATCTCACCATACGACTACCTATAGTGAAGTGCTTCAGCAGGCTCAATCAATTTCTAATTGTTTAGAAATGGATCAAATGACTGAGAAAAGTAATGAACCTTATGTAAAACGAAAGTGGAATTGATTGAATAAAGGAAAAGGATTTGGACAATTTAAGAAAGTTAATATAAGATCGGGATTAGGATAAAACAAACCAAATAAAGTTACTCCACAATGCCCTAAATGCAACAAGGCCCATGGTGGAGAGTGTTTGTTTGGAAAAAAGTGTGTGCTATCAATGTGGCTAGGAATGCCATTTTGCTCCAGATTGCAAGGTATACTAATCTAAAAAAAGACTATGAGCAGGGCAATAAAGTGAAAGCCAAAATCTTTCCTTTAACCCAGTGAGAGGCAATAAAGGATCCGAACGTAATAACAGTATTCTATCAACATCTGAAGTACCTACATATGTTCTTATAGACTCAGGAGATACTCATTTATTTATATCTACTGCATTTATTGCTAAATCATTTACTATATGTGAAAAATTCGATAGTGTTCTAGAAATTTCTATCCTATCCGGTAGAATTTTGAACACCAATCAAATCGCTAGGGCAGTAAAGTTAGAAATGAATGGAAATAGCTGATCTATACCTCCTAAACATGAAAGATTTTGATGTTATTTTAGACTGGTTGGAAAGCAACCATACAACCATTCAATGTTTCGAAAAAGAAGTACTTTTTACAAGCCTGGAGAGGAAGAGTTTCGATTTTTCACTGTACGAGTTACATCTTTACCTCATCTCATGTCGGCCATGAAGGCAGAAAAGATGCTAAAGAAAATATCTTTTCAGGGATTTCTAGTGAGTATAAATGGAACACAACAATCAGAGCTAACTATTGATAATGTACCGATTGTATGAGATTTCATTGATGTATTCCCTGATGACTTGCCTAGTGCACCATATGATAGGCAATTGGAGTTCACAATTGACCTCGTACCTGGAGCAACTCCAGTGTCTAAAACTCCGTACAGGATGACGCCAAAAAAACTACAAGAACTAAAGATACAGTTGCAGGAATTGTTGGATAAGGGTTACATCCGACCAAGTATATCTCCTTGGGGTGCACGGGTTCTATTTGTAAAGAAAAAAGATGGATCAATGAGGTTGTGCATTGATTATAGGGAATTGAACCGGTTGACTATAAAAAACAAATATCCCCTTTCTTGGATTGAAGACCTCATTAATCAGGGGGTGCAACAGTATTTTCTAAGATTGACTCGAGGCCAGGCTATCATAAGTTGAAAGTGAAGGCAAATGACATTTCAAAGACACATTTAGAACTCACTATGGTCATTACGAGTTCACGGTAATGCCCTTTGGAGTAACAAATGCTCCTACAATATTTATGAATTTGATGAAAAGAGTATTTCATCAGTATTTAGATCAATTTGTTATTTTCTTCATCGATGACATTTTGATGTATTCAAAGAATAAGGATCAACATGAAGAACAACTCAAGATAGTGTTGAAGACACTATAAAGGGAGAAATTGTATGCCAAATTCCAGAAATATGAATTTTGGCTTGATCGTATAGTTTTCCTTATCCATGTAGTTACATCACAAGGAATTGGAATAGACCTTACAAAAGTTGAAGCGGTAACCAACTAGTCTAGACCGACGAATGTAGGTGAAATTCGTAGTTTTTTGGGACTAGCCAGTTATTATCGAAGATTCATTGAGCGATTCTCCAAAATAGCTTGGCCGATGACCCTACTAACCAAGGATGACATAAAATTTCAATGGAATGCGAAGTGTGAGGAGAGCTTTCAAGAACTGAAATAGAAATTGGTTACAGCTCCAATTTTAGCTATACCAGAGGGTTTAAATGGATTCATTATATACAGTGATGCATCCATACTGGGTTTGGGATGTGTACCTTTGCAGTTTGGGAAAGTAATCGCATACGCCTCAAGACTATTAAAGCAACATGAGCAAAACTACCCTACGCGTGATCTAGAGTTGGCGGCAGTAGTACATGTTCTAAAAATCTAGCATCACAACCTTTACAGGGGAAAGTGCTATATTTATACTAATCATAAGAGATTGAAATATTTTCCTCTCAAAAGGATTTGAATATGAGGTAAAGAAGGTGGTTAGAGTCAGTTAATAATTATGGCTCCACTATCCATTACCATCCCGATAAGGCTAATGTAGTCGTAGACGCTCTTAGTAGGAAGACAATGGGACAACTAGTAGTTTTACCCACAAGTTAAGTGCAGTTGATAAAGGAGTTCGATAAATTGAATTTAAAAGTTATCATTCCACTAGATCGAGTTACTACAATGATTACAGCATTAAAGATTCAACAACTTACTCTTAGGGATCAAATCAAGGATGCTCAGGACAATGACCCATTTTTTAGAAAAATCAAGGCGAAAGTTGGTACAAGTAAAAGAAAGGGTTTTGTAATAGCAAATGACAATTCTTTGATGTTCGAGGGAAGGTTATGTGTACCGAAAGATGAAGGGATAAGAAAAGAGATATTAGAGGAAGCTCACTAGGCCTTGCATGCTGCACATCCTTGGGGTACTAGAATATATCGAGACCTTCGCCGAGTAAACAAAAAAAAAATACTAATAAATTTAGAAATGATTATTGCAATTTTTTTTTTTCAAGAATAAATTTTATTTTAATTTTTCCTTGCAATTTATTTTAGTAGTTTTGATGTTCGAACTTTGATATCCCATGTTGGATTAAATTTTACAAATTTAACATTTTTGTATTTAAGATTTAATTACATATGTAATTTGTTTAAATTGTTGAAGTTAAAATTTATCGATCAAATCACAATATTCATACTATATTGTTAAATTCAAAATAAACTAGATAAGAAAGATTTTGGTAACACTTCAAATCCAATTTTTTAATTAAAAAAAATCTATGTAGTAGATTTGAGGTGTTACACCAGATCTATCCTCTTGCTCCGCCCTAATTAATAATTCTCCACTACTTTTCTTGGTAGTTTTTAACCAAAGAAAAGAAACAATTATCAAATAACAAACCAATAACTCTGCATTGTAAGATTCCATTACTTGGAAATGATTTTATGAGTGCGTCCGAACTTAAATTTGATTTAATACATTATTTTTCTAAATTATACTGCTTGTTCATTCAAGATCTTTTAATCTTGTTGGATTATTCTTTGATTTTATTTTGTTGAACCTAAGTCTTCTCAAACTATCTCTACTGATTTTATTTTCAGTGGATTCACAATCTTACTACTACAAAAATTTTTAATCTCCTTATCTCTCATTTGATTCTCATCGTTTTGGTTGCCAAGTTATGTGACATTGCTAACAATAAACATTCCACTAATGACTTTGTCAACAATATTGGTTGCTTGTCTAATAAAATCTTGCGGGGGAAGTGTGAGGGAAAGTTTGAGTCATTGTTACTCGCCCATAATGTAGGATATTATTTGAATTTATGTAGTTAATGATATTATAAAATGGAAATTGAGCTTGCAACTACGACTAAATTAACTTGACGTTGAAACAAACATGCTATAAGCCCCTATTTGGGCACCATTAAAATTAAGTTTTGAAGAAAAATATAAAATTAGAATAATAATTTTTTGAAGAATGTCTGTTTAGAAAATAAGAAAAAATTTTGGATTTAAGTGTAATATTATTTTATTGAAAAACTAATGAAAATAAGAAAGAGAAAAATACGATAAAACCCAAACACGAGCAAGTGGCATGGTACGATATAGTGTGTGGGTGCATTGCCTACGCCTCTAGCTAGGCCCACAAATGAGATGAGCTAAGCACAAAGGTCTTATTTATTTTTTATGTTTTAATCTTCAAAAATTAAGTAAAACATGGAAAACTCAAAATAATATATTCATATTAGACTCGTGGTGAATAAACTAATATGGATGCCTTTTTATACCCCGTTTCCAATTTAGAGATTGCTATGCCTCTTGTGACGAGTGTCACGGGCTAGTTTTTCACACCGGAATAACTAGACATTGTGCGGTTTTAACGTTCCCAATTCCCGTCCCTCACGAGAAAACGTTAAGTCAGTCTTTCAACACACACGAATAATCTAACCGAATAGGCTAAATTACTACAACTTTGGATAGATATTTTGAAGTAAGAAAATATAACAACAAGTAATATTGAGGAAAAACTCTCTCTTTATAAAAATTAACTCTAATCTCATAAATATCCCATGAATTCCATGAACCCCATAAGTTCTAGGAATTACATGTATTCTAGATGGATTCTACATATCCTCTCTGTCCTTCCATGAAAAATCACAAGGAGAGTACATTTCTATTTATAGATAAAATTCTAGCAAGAGTCTTGGAACCAATGGCTAAGATCAATCTTCATCCAAGGGTCCTCATTGGATGCAAGTGGCCTTAAGCCTCCTTAGACCTTGAGAAGTCAAATTGGAATTCACTTCATGCAAGTGGCACGTCTTTACAATTTCCACATGCACTCGACATGTCCCTTTCATAGTGGCAAAATTGGATTTTGCTTCCTCTTTGGTTTTTCTTTTTGCAAGAGGCATAAGTGACCAACTTGAACTAGAACCCCAAAATATCCAGCATACAGCCTATGATATTCTCCCTAGAAAACCATTTGGTGCGCTGGAAAATCTGCCCATGTCAGCTCATGTCATGCAGCCTGCAATCTGTGTTGCTGTGCTGCCCGTGACATCACTGCAGGCTTTGTCTGGCCATGTCCTGGCTGCGACCGGCTGCTACTTACGATGTCTGCCTGCGTTGTACCCTGTGTCGTCATGCATGCCTGCACACCCGAATTTCCTATATACTATTTGGACACGAACCTATCACCATGGACACCAGTCATTTCCCCACCAAATTAGGTGACACCGCAATGTACCTTTGAAGCTTAGACCTAATTAACCATAAGTCTACTTTATTTTCTCACTTGGTGCCATGACNAGCCTGCAATCTGTGTTGCTGTGCTGCCCGTGACATCACTGCAGGCTTTGTCTGGCCATGTCCTGGCTGCGACCGGCTGCTACTTACGATGTCTGCCTGCGTTGTACCCTGTGTCGTCATGCATGCCTGCACACCCGAATTTCCTATATACTATTTGGACACGAACCTATCACCATGGACACCAGTCATTTCCCCACCAAATTAGGTGACACCGGCATTGCCATGTACCTTTGAAGCTTAGATCTAATCAACCATAGATCTACTGCATTTTCCCATTCGGTGTCATGACATCCCCCTGCCATGCTAGATCCCAAGTCAACACCTTGTGATCCGTCACACTCTCCCCCACCTAATCCGCTAACACCCTTGTAACGGAATGTGTTCGGCATTTTCTCACGCGACACACGCCTTGCATTGTCCTTCCCATCAATGGGATTGAATGTTATTTCTACTTGCAGCACCATCGCTTTGATGGACGGGTTTCCACAGTGCTCCATGCACCTCTTCCCGTTGCAGCCTCTTACATACCACGTTCGTCTCCAACCTTCACCTTCTGCAAAACTGTTGTAGTTCCTCGGCTGGACGATTCCTCCAGTTGTTGACACCAACCATCACCCTCAGCACCACGACCATAGTTCTTGGCTATATGACTTCACCAGTTGTTTGACACCATCATTCTCCCCTAGCACCACGGCTTGGGTTCCTCAGAAGGATGACTCTTCCGATCGTAGCGACCCCACGCTTGTCGAATAGTCGAACATCAATACTCCCATTTTCGGACTCATTGGACAATGATTCATGAGATTCAACCCGATCGGCCATATTTGTGATGATTGGATCAAATTTTCCCTTCATGGCAATAGCTTCTCATGTCTTACTTTTGCTCTGCGTCTTCTTTGCTTCAATTGGGGGCAACACCATGACCCCTTTCCTCAATCTCTACAGTTTGTTATGAATCCACCACGATAATAGCCTACCAACGAGGCTCTGATACCACCTGTCACGGGGCTAGTTTTCTCACACCGGAATAACTAGACACCATGCGGTCTTAACGTTCCCAATTTCCGTCCCTCAAGAGAAAACGTTAAGTCAGCCTTTCAACACACACGAATAATCTAACAAAGTAGGCTAAATTACTACAACTTTTGATAGAGGATTTTGAAGTAAGAAAATATAGCAACAAGTAATATTGGGGAAAAACTCTCTTTATAAGAAATAACTCTAATCTCACAAATATCCCATGAATTCCATGAACCCCATAAATTCTAGGAATTACATGTGTTCTACATATCCTCTCTGTCCTTCCATGAAAAATTACAAAGAGACTACATCTCTATTTATAGACAAAATTCTAGCAAGATTCTTAGAACCAATGGCCGAGATCAATCTTCATCTAATGGTCCTCATTGGATGCAAGTGGCCTTAAACCTCCTTAGACCTTGAGAAGTCAAATTGGAATTCACTTCATGCAAGTGACATGTCTTTACAATTCCCACATGCACTAGACATGTTCCTTCATAGTGGAAAAATTGGCTTTTGCTTCCTCTTTGGCTTTTCTTCTTGCAAGAGGCATAAGTAACCAACTTGAACTAGAACTTCCAAAATATCCAGCATATAGCCCATGGTATTCTCCCTAGAAAACCACTCATGTCATGCAGCTTGCAATTTGTGTGTTGCTGTGCTGCCTGTGTCCGACATGACTGCAATCTGTGTCTGACCATGTCATGGCTGCTGCCTATGATGTTTGCATGCGTTACAGCCTGTATCGCCATGCTTGCCTGCACACCCGAATTTCCTAGACACCATCTGGACACGAACCTGCCACCATGGACACCAATCATTTCCCACCAAATTAGGTGACACCGGCATTGCCATGTACTTTTGAAGCTTAGACCTAATCAACCATAGGTCTACTTCATTTTCTCATCTGGTGCCATGACATCCCTGTGCCATGCTAGATNTGCAGTCTGTGTCTGGCCATGTCCTGGCTGTGTCCTGTGTGCTGCCTGCAATCTCCCTGTGATGCCTGCCTGCACTGCAACCCGTGTCTCTGTGTCTGGACACGAACCCGAATTTTCCAGACACGACCTGGACACGAACTGGACATGGCTGACATCGGTCATCTCCCCACCAAATTAGGTGACACCGATGTTGCCATGTACCTTTGAAGCTTCGACCTAATCAACCATAGGTCTACTTCATTTTCTCATCTGGTGCCATGACATCCCTGTGCCATGCTAGATCCCAAGTTATCACCTTGTGATCGGTCACACGAGGCTCCAGACCGCCACCACCACATGGCAGCCAGTTAGAAAGTCAACTAGGCCCGCACTCCACATCATACTCCTACTTGGTTGAGTTGAGCCCACATATAAGATAGCTGAGGTGATGCCTCACTTTAGTTAAATTTCCATGTTGAGGCCGAACTCTATGGTTCAGGCGATTTGCCATGTATTTTGCAGGGAACGAGTTTGAGACAACCAACCTCTTAACAAAAAAAATCTCCCACTTCACGTCATCCTAAGAGATCTTTCGTACAAGATTCACTTACGACTTATTGATGTGGCATCTCTACATTATGCATCTAAATGTCAAATCGTTAGTCTATGAATTAGAGGTCGACCTGGCATTAGGTGGCTATTTTTTAGAAACATTAAATGCAACACATCTAAGATGGATGGATTGACGCCTAAGAAAGGACACCTCGACCATTAGAATGAGGTCACTTGTCTTTCCATCCAACGGTCAATATTCCAACCTCTTGAGTTATAAAGGCTCATACTTAGTGCCATTATGATGTAATGCAACTTTATATACTCAAATTATAAACTTTTATTGTTCTCTCTAAAATGCTCTTGGATCTTACCCCTCTACACTTAGTGGCTCATGTTATTAGCATGTCTCACATTTAAATACTTATACATTGACTGGCTTGACTGTCTGAATATTCACGATTGCCTTTCCCACCATAAAAAAAAGGCTACGTGTGACTTACATTTTGTACAAGTGTGTATCAACTAAGCTTACATGGATGTGAGAGAAGCCATGATCTGTTGGCCATATCACTCCTATAAAAATTGAGGTCAACAGATTGGATCCATTTGTGAGAAACCATACTATAAACCATGAGCATGACCTCGCGGAAAAAGCCTATTAGAAAGTTCCTCAACTTTCCTCTTGAAAACGGTTTTGTTCTTAAATAACGAACAAGCAAAAGTTTCAAAGAAAGAGGATTTGAATTTTTATTCAGTACCTTAAGTGTACAATTTCCTTGAAAAATGAACATTTTAAAGATAAAAATATGCTTAAAAGATCCCATCTTTGAATAAAAGAGGCATCCACACACTACGAGTGTTAGCGATGAAAATATGCATCCATGGAGAACAAGGGAGGTCTTTGATGAAAAGGTCCTCCGGACCAATCTTATTTACTGTCGACCCCATCAACAACACCGCCGAGGTGATAGGGTGGCGGCTTCGACTCACAAAAAGGTAGCAAAAATAGTTGCCAACATGAAGAGCATAACACGATAAAACACACATGCAAGAACTCCTCCTTCAAATACAAGGACAAATAGGTCATCAAATGTCCTAAGAGGTGTCCCAATGAAGCCTCTTCTATTAGCAAAAAAAGAGAGGAAGAAGTCCAAAGTGAAAGAGCTCAATCTCACATGCATAGGAGAAATGCCAGCCCCTTGAAAGGGAAGTAGGAGTGGATATGTGAACAAATTTCGCATCTAGCCGACCTCTAATGATCGGTTTACTAGAGAGGATAACTTTTTCTTCTAAATACGAATGAGAGCGTAGATCTTATAGATCCGCTAGCATCTTCAATGGGATTTGTCTTGAGGAACTTAATAATAGGCCCCAATACCTACCCTTCCATATGGAGGCGTTACGAACAAATGTAAGGCCAAATGTCCCAAATTGACTATCGACCTAGAATAGGCAAGAAAGAAGGTCAGTAGAGGCAACTATGAATCAAGTAGGAACCTCTTAGCATCTTAGGTACCAAGATGATAAGGAAGACTCGGATGTGCCATGCAAGTCCTACGAGCGTGATGATGATGATGACACCCTTCCTTTCTTAAGGAAGCTAAAAGATGCCAATGTCCCAAGTCATTTTCTGTATTCTAAGATTCCCTTGTATGAGGGAAGAGGTGATCTAATAAAGCACCTCAATAACTACAAAACTCACAGGAGTTGAAGAAGTGCCACACTAATACTAAAATGCAGAGCATTATACCTAACACTTAGTGGAGTAGCCAAATATGGTATATTAGAATACCAGTAGGGAGTATCAAGAGTTGGCCTAACTTCAAAAAGGCATTATTAAACTAGTTGATAAGTGTGTTTCACTCATGCCTTGAATACTGTTGGAACATGATATTTTGTTTGATCTTAAGAGTTTTAGAACATTTTAATTTGTGTTTTTTTGTTGTGTTATAGGTTAGGTGAAATGGTGAAAAATGTGCGAATGTAGAACTTGAAAGAACCAAAGAGCGATGATGATATGATCGAGGAGAAAGGGACCTGGAGATTGGAAAAGGGGGCGAGGAAATAGGTTCTCAAAACAAGTAGCACCTAAACGATGCGGCAAAAGCTAAAAAATGGAAATTGAACAGATCAGGCAGCAACTAAATGCCACAAAAGCTAAAAACAGAACTATGTTTGTAGAAATCTAGCGCCTAGAAGTTGCGCCACAAATTTTAAGGTTAATTTGTGTCTATAAAAAGCCCAGTTAATCTTAACTTAAAATAAACTTAAAGGAATCATAAATACAACTTAAGAAGGACTTTTGGATGACAATTTGATGATGGAAAATTGAGATATGAAGGCAATTGAGCAAAATTATTGACGAGAAGAAAATTGATCCAAACTCCAAAACAATTTTCTCTTTTCTTCTCTATGCTATTGACTATGAATTTGAATTTTCCTTATTCTTTCATCACGAACTAATTCATTCATCTAGGGCATTGATGGAATCTAAGCTTATATTTTGAATTTCAATAATTATTTCTTTGAGGTTTTTCTTTTAAGTTTGTTTGGGTTATTTATTCTTAATACTTTCAATTAACTGTCCATTAATTGATTGGTTTGGTGTTTAAGATTTGGCACTTGAGAGAGGGAATTTTGAATGTGATCATAGAATAACACAACCTAGTTTTTATAGGTTTTGTTGTCGTTGAAAATTGTATGAATAAAATTCAAGTCAACTTAAAATGTAAATGAGGATTTTTATTGGTAACAACTTGTGAATCACAAGTATAAACTACAAGTGTTTTTCTTAGTTTTTAATGAGATAATTAGAATATCAAGCCTCTGGAAAATCCTGCTCAAAAATCCTTTTTCATGGGCTTTATATAGGGGCAA
>CAIGRL010122697.1:0-19090 GCA_903798325.1 Fraxinus xanthoxyloides | reverse complement strand
GTATGTGAAAAAAGCTGAAGACTCACCGATTTTTAACTTGCTCTTCTTTGGAAATGGAGAAATTTTCCCTGAAAAGATTTTAAACTCCTTGTGCATAAAAATAATTTGGAAATCAGAGAACTTATATAAGTAGGAAAACTTTGGATATGAGCAAATCACATGGTAAACTGTAAACAACTTTCAGGACCCATTTAGAAGGGTTACCGACCGTCAGTTTATTTGAATTCAACATATCCAAAGAAGAGAGTCAATTTTTATAGGATGTAAAACACGGTGCATGATGAACTTATTTACATGAATTGGATGACCATTAAGAGATATTTCCTCGTAATGATCAAATGTGACAGCTAAAAAACGTGTAGGCACATCTAAGTGAGTTTAAATATAGAAAATTTGCATTTTTTAGTGCAAAGTAGCTACCCTCATATTTCAAGCCATAACCTTACAAGCATGGGTGAAAGTGTTTCAGCAGGTCAGCAGGAAGTGACTCCTTTAATCGGTTTAAGGACACGAGTGTTCACATAGTTATTGTAGATATACCTCATTCAATAAACAACCAATTCATTCCTTTTACTAAGTTCAGTCTAACAAGTTACTCTTCATATTCTAAATTTACTATAAAAGCATGCCTGCACGCATATTTCCTTTTCAAGTTCTTAACAGAATGTTTATCATACAGAGTTCAAAAATGGAGTTCCTTCCCATCTCAAATACAGAATTTTAATTTTTAATTCTAAAATTCTAACATGTCCAATTACAAATTAGCAACTCTAATAAAACCAGGAAGCTATTTGGCCACGTGAATGGAGAATAATGGACAAAGCACTTCTCCTTTCTCCAGTAAAGGAACACAAAAGACTGAAGTCCATAATATATATAAGAAGAGCCTGTGTCTTATAAACTGCCATGTAATGGAAAAGTTAGACCAAACTTCAGAAACATTGTGGACATTATAACAGTGGCATGCACATGGTATACTGGACAGAAACACTCATTTTAATGAAGTGTAAGTTCATTTAAAATCACGCGAGCCATTTACCTGTCTGCCTATCACTAATTACTGGCACATCAGGCTGACACTCAGACAAGGCCCCCGTTGGAGTCTCAATAGGAGAAGCAGTAGCAGTAGCATTAGTCTGGAAATGTAGAAGCAGGGAAAGAACAAATGCATACAGATAAAATGTTAGTTACAATTTACAAACAATTAGAATTGTTTTTTTTTTAGTGCATAAATTGCTATTTGGAAAATAATAGTAAATAATCTCTGGTTCACATGACAAAGTTCAACTAAGATCATGAGAATTTGAACTTCCAGCAGAAATATCCCATTGTATCCCTAATTAAGTATTTCAATTACCCTAGATGCCAGGTATTGATAAATTTAAATCAGCATCTATCAAAATATTTTAACCATGGCCTAGCCATCGATATCATACTCACCTCATCTTCCTGATGAGTCAAAACACATGTCTCCGGCTTGATACTCTTTCGAGACTTGTCATCAGTGTCATCCGAGAACAATGTAGTGCTATTGGTATTAGCATCACTAGGATCCGATACAACCATATCAAAATCATAATTTACAATGTCCTTCTCTGCTAGTCCAAGCTGTCCATGTAAAGAGGAGATGCAGAAAGTCACATTAAAATTGAGACGGAGAAGTAAAAGATGACAAAATTACAATGCATAAGAGCACATTACTACACTACATGACATCCCAAGTAGGCAATTTCAGAATGAGCATGTAAGATATAGAAAGCTTTGCATTGAGTTAGTATTAGAATCTTTGAATACAAAATGTTTTACTATTTGAAAGAGTAGATAATATAAAGCTTTCGTCTTTTAGTTTTTCAGATCTATATTAGACGTGTCTGACATATGACCTCTGCAATACTAACTTAAATCCCCTTGCATGTATACTTTGGAGAGCACTATCTACAAAATGCCAAATGGTGTTTCGGAGACAACTAAGCAACAAAATTAAAGTGTACTTGCCATTCGCCGCCTTCTCCACATATGAGTCCACAAATTTAATAATTCATTGGTACGTAATGGCTTGACAAGATAGTCAGCTGCTCCAAATTTCAGGCACTTGACAACAATCGAGACCTCATCTTGTGCTGACATCACTGGCATAAAAAAGAATGACTATCAATTCATATTGCGTAAACACAAACATCTTAACAAAATGCACAAAAAAAAAAAAGGTTATCATGTTAGCATCACTCAGAAAGAAACGAAAGTTACACTTACTGATCACAGGAATGCGTCGCAACTCTTTGTCCCTCATGATGTATTTCAACATCTTCAGTCCTTTAGACATAGGAAGGTCAACTTCCGAAAGAATAATATCTATGTCAGGCCCCTCAGCGTTTAGTGCATCAATCAATTGTCTTGGAGATCTCACTGAAGTCACTGAAAATCAAGAGTTATCCACATTCAGTACAAATGTACGAACATTTCCTTTTTATTTAAAAGCAAGGATTGACACAGGAGAAGCTTATACGAATTATTGGGAGTTAGCTAGCTGGGTAGTTTTCCCATAAGTTTTTAAAAGTTGTGGAAGTTCCACAAATATTAGAAGTTATTTAGGGGAGACAACAGAGTTCTATAGCATTAGAAAAACACCAAATTGGCTAATGTGTTACTATATCAGACATAAAAACAAACAAATCTTTCTTTGGTTGAGTTTGGTCCTTTCAGCCAGATTGACTGAAGCTCTGAACCAAAATTCTATGCTTCTTCTATGAAACTATCCTTTACATTCATTCATTACAAATGCAGCTCTTACATTTCAATAGAGTTGATGCAATAATCCATATATTTAATGTTCTCTTTTTCCTTTCCATAAAAGGATTGAGCGCTCTCTACAATCCCCAAGCCCCAACAATGCATTTTAAAAACCTTTCTTCTTGTTTACCTCCTCCAAGCAAATCGTCTTAATAAAGCAAGTCATGCTTTTAAACCTTATATAATTTTCCCCTTCCAGGACCCCTCTATGGAGAACTTCAACTACTAAGGGCGTACAAATCATAAAGTGTTATCGATTGAAGAAAAATAACTCTATGTTATGATTTGATTAAGGTAAAAAATAAGCTTCTTGTTCTCTCCAATACATGAAAATGAAGGTTATATTCCTTATTGCCAAACCAAAGAACTGCTTAACTCTGGTACTGAATAAAATTTCACAGAAAATTCAATAAAAATGCACATACAAACCCGAATTCCAAATTAAAGACAACTGAAACACAATTAAAGTACAAAAACAAATCGAGAAATAATCTAAAAGAAAATAAAAGATGAAAAAAATAGAATATTACCTTGATAAGAACATTTACAGAGAAGCGTAAGAACCTCCTCGGAAGTTTTGGCATCATTATCGCAAACCAAAATCCTCACTTTACTCCTATCAATAAACCCATCCCCGCTCTTCCCTATCTCACTCTTCTCCATCACCCTTCTTCCCCTAAATAAATGAAAGTTCAAAATTGATGTCTCAAATCAAACCTCCCAAAAAAACTAAACAAAATACTACAAAAACTCCATTATTTAGACCCAGAAACGCAAGATTAGTTAAACCCTCGATTTTAACTATACATACTTAGGGTCTTAAATTACAATTCTCCCAAAATCCCATTTATAGATCATGGATTCATTACAACATCCACTAATCAAAATTAGATTCTCACTTCCTGTAAAGAAAAACGCTAAAGGGTGGGTAGGTGTAATTGTGGGGTACCTATATGACGTAAGTTATCAATAGGGAGAAAAGTTTACTACCCATAAACGGCAAGCGAGTAGTCAACTTTCGCAACCACTAGCCTAAACTGATTACACAGCACCGCCGCTTCAAAAAAATCCAAACCCCGATCCGGAGCACGTTAGCAAACTGCCCCGACCGGCCGACATCTATCAGTTTTGTACACACAGGAAAAACTATCCTTCGTGTCGGTATATTTTAGAGAGAGAAGGAAGACCTTTGCTTCTTTTTCATAACATTATTTTAATGGCGCTTTTTTATTCGGCAGTGGTGACTGCTAACGTAAGCTTGCCTACTTGTCAAGTTCCTGGACCGTAGGATTAAAGGTGGGGATGAAGTGAGGGGTGGTGTACTGTGAAAAAGGGCGCATGTTAGAAATAGTGATTACGTGGAGCGTAAAGAGAGGGCAAAAGTGGAAGATAGTTGAATAGAGATAGAGGGAAGGCCACGTCACGTGAAGATCTCTAAACGAGTAAGATAGATTCGCGCACACACACATTCGCACGTGCTACTTTTAATTTTGTCCACTAGATAAAATATAGAAAAATATATATATCGTCCATTTGATTGGTTGGAATTTGGGATGAAAACCTGTATTTATTTAGAGTGATGCTACATGAACAAAATTCATCACAAAATGGATGACAAAAAGCCACATGGCGGGGCGCCTTCTGCCGCAGGCGTCATGTGACTATTTTGTCAACCATTTTGTACAAGAAGAATTATCCATTTATTTACTCACATGTATGGAAAGGCTTGGCTTTTTTCATCGAGGCTTATTAGCACGAAACGTACATACGTTTGGTTTTTAATGTGCAATACGTTTCAATTTTTTGAATTTTCATCCTTATTTTCACGTTTCATCGTGGAAAACGTCATTTTTATCCAATTTTTTAATTAAAAATTGTAAAATGACAAATATACTTGATATTTAAAGAAAAGAAAAATAAAGAACAAATTACTATCATACTCCTGATTTTTTCAAAAAAAATACAAATAGGTCTCAAATTAAAAAAAAAAAACTTCTTCTTTCTCACTTACCCTCCACCTTCCACCCTTACCCCTCGCCCTCGACAACAGGGGCGGACCGAGACAAATTTTCTTGTGGAGTCAAAAATGAGAATTAAAAAATGTTTAGATTAATAAAAATAATAATAAATTTTTTTTTTCTGTGGGATCATTTGACCCCCGTATGACCCTATGTGGGTCTGCCCCTGCTCGACAATGCAAAATGCTAGCAATCCCCGGAACCGCACGCCTAATCCCGATCAACAATTCACCAGTTGATTTTTTCCTCATAAAAATCACTAAATCTCCAGCAACGAGCCGCTTCCTATTCACAAATCAACTCCAGCCGGAGGTGAGCAAATGGCGACACGAAATGCCTCGATAAATGTGTCAAAGCTCCCATGCATAGTTCTGGCTCTCATTGATATCAAGAGTTTAAACCAGTGGGTCAGCTGAGAAATCAAGATGGGGGAAAATCAAATCAACGCAGAATCTAGGAACGGAGAATCCCCTGTGGTTATTTGCAAATGAAGGCATCGAAATCTTACCAAATGAAATGACATCGCTCTCATCCATATTTCTCTGTTACCATGTGCAGCCCAAGCGACTGGATGGGAACGAGACGAATTTTGGCGGCGCCTCTGGAAGAATATTTTATTTATTTTTATTTTTATTTTTTAATTTAATTTGTTTGGGACTTATTTATACCTTCTTGAAAAAATTGAGAGTGTGATAGCAATTTGTTCTTTATTTTTCATTTCTTTTATTTAAATGAGTAATGCTATATGTACATAGTCATATGCATATGAGATGTCATAATGGACATTGGCACACTTTCATTGAGAGGCCGTCTAGGGGGTGTCATGTGTCTATTATAGCATCCCATATGCATAACATTATTTTATTTAAATATGGAGGTATATTTGTAATTTTATAATTTTTCATTGAGAAATTGAATAAAAATTGATGAAAATGACATTTTTCACAATGAAAATGTAAAAATTTGAAACGTATGAATGTTTTACACACTAAAAATCAAATGTAGGGACATTTTGTGTTAATAAGCATTTTCATCAATCATTTATTTTGATGGCTTGGTTAGGTATTTTGAGTTAGGATTTTAAAAATGTTTATTTTAATATTTTCTTTCTCGAATTTTGCAATTTCCATTTTTGTTACAATCAAATCATTCGGACAAATTGTATTGTATAATAAGGGTGTGTTTGAACAACTTTATTTTGGAAGAATGTATTCTGAAATAGTAGATTGATGGAGAATTTGTTGTTGAAAATGAAGGGAATGTTATTGATATGATGAAAAATATTATTTTATTGAAAAATATATGGTTGAAAATAGGTAGAAGAATGAGAATGAAAATTTTAATTTGGCTCAAACAAAGATTAAGTTATCCCAACGTATTTCGATTACTAAGATCAATGATTGTATTCTACGAGATGGTTACTTTGCTATGTGCAAGCACCTGTCATCCAAATAGAATAAGCAAATAGTTTTTGGTCTACTTGCAATTGCGAAGAAATAATTGGTGAAGGGGCTTAGTGGCCCTTGACACCTTCCAAAAGTGGTGTTTCTTCAGGCACTATCCAAAAAGGAAAACACTGTAACCAAAGTAGGTCTAGAAACGTGTGTAAAAGCTCATAAAGGACGTGATATTGCTTATGAGGGTAATGTAATTATGTGTGGAGTGCTGGTGCAGTAAAGTAGTAGTTCCAGGCAGGCAGCCAAGAACATTTCAACTACAAGCATAAAGATTGTAGATAGATTCCAACATCTACAGTTACATATTCCATATATTCTACCGCATTAAGAGATGTAAAAATCTGAAAACTGGTAAAATTTGAGCCAGAGATGCGACTATAGAGAGTAAGGCCACACTTCGGACATTTGGTTGCCATACTAGGCAAGATGTCGGCAGATAGAAGCTCTGCGTAATGGCAATCACAATCTATCGACCAGCCCACATCCTGCTACCTCTTGCCATCCTAATCTTCAATGCACAGGAGAGCATCAACAGTTTCTGGCATGCAAGCCTGCAACTTTGCTTCTGTCGTGATATGACCCAGCACATCATAGATGAATGATGCATGCTTTTGAGACCTTTCCCCAACCATAAATTCATGAATGATTCCATTTATCTGAATCCAACTTCGACCTGTTGGCTTCTTTGTTTTCATTTCAACCATCTTCTTCCTCACAGTAATCACGTCTTGCCACCTCTTTTCAGAGGCATACACATTTGACAATAGCACAAAGTAGCCAGCAGCTCTCTCAGGGTCAAGTTCCATGGTCAATATCTGAGCTACATCAGAAGCAAGCTCAACATTTTTGTAAATGCTGCATCCACCAAGAAGGGCACCCCACACTGCATCATTTGGCTTAATTGGCATAGATTTTACAAGCCCTTCCGCTTCTTCCAATAACCCAGCACGACTCAAGAGATCTACCATGCATCCATAATGCTCTATCCTTGGCTCAATTCCCCAGGTTTCAGTCATACTCTTAAAGTAATGACGTCCCTCATCGACATAACCAGCATGGCTGCAGGCACATAAAAGACCCAAGAATGTTATTTCATCAGGTCTTATGTCATTATCTCCTATGCTTTCCATCCACCGGAAAACACTAAGCGCCTCACCTCCATACCCCTGTTTAGCAAAACCTGTGATCATACTTGTCCAAGAAACAGTAGTCCTCTGCTCCATTGTTTTAAACACGCCAAATGCTGCCTCAATTTCACCACAGCTAGCATACATATGTATCAGTGCATTGTTCAGTGACACCAGCACTGGCTGCTCTCTTTGACTTAAAGACTCAACAACATATAAATGTATCCACTTGCCCAGATTCAGATCACCCAACTCGGCACATGCTGACAGCACCGCCAACAAAGTCACCTGGTCGAACTTCATTTCATCTCTCCGCATCTCAAGAAACAATGACAAAGCTTGCTTACACCTTTCGTTATGCACGCATCCAGCAATCATTGTAGTCCAAGAAACTACATTCCTCTCTGGCATCGCCTCAAATACGTTTCGTGCGGCATTGACATCTCCATACCTAAAACAACCCGAAAGCAAAGAATTCCAGGTGACAACATTTCTGTCATGCGTTTCATCAAACACTAACGTCGCATTCCTTAAGCCATCCTCCCCTCCACTTTTGATATAAAAATCAACCAAATTAGTACAAACAAACACGTTCGAACAAAACCCATTTTTCAAAACTTTCCCATGAACCTCTTCACCCTCTCTTAACAACATCCCTTTCGCACAGCCATTAATAACATACGTATAAGTGTAACCATCAGGCAAGGTTAAAGAATTCTCCATCTGCTTAAATAATTCAATTGCTTTCCACGAATGGCCTCTGATAATTTGGTTATAAAGATGAGTACTTGGGTTTTCAACTTGGTTGAAGGCTTGGAAGGCATGTGGGAAATTATTGAAGGCTGTGTACAGAGATAATAGCTTAGCAAGAATATAGTTTTTTTGGGTAAAGCCATTGATGACAATGTGGGCGTGGATTTGGAAGAGTTGTTTACTGGTTTTGCAGTGATTCTGTAACAGCAAGAATAGGTGTTGTTGAAGAAACCTGGAGCCCGTTCGGTAGGCGGGGATGTTTGTTCTATAAACATGCATAAAAGTTAGTTGTCGACGACCAAATTTGTTAGGCATATGAAGTAATAACATACTATTTCCTCGTCCACTTTATTAAACTAAAATTTCATTAAAAAAATTAAGCCTCTAAAATTTTAATAAAAATATAAGTCAAAGTTAACAAATAATTTTAACCCCACATTTTATGAAATTCACAACTTTTATCATATTTTCAATCACACATTTCATTAACTTTTATCAAAACTTACTAAAAATTTAATTTTCCGCCACACTGAGCGAGCTAAAAAAATAATATTAAAGACTTTCTTGCATGTATACTCAAATCGTCTAAAATCCTTAATTTGCAAGCAATCATACTCATCACAAGATCAAGCAAAAATAATAGTACATATATATTTGAAAACTGAACCGTTTACTTGTCTGAATATATTATATATTTCAAATCATAATCTTGAAGGGTGTGAAGCATGAATGATTACAATTCACTATCGCGTTCAACCAGCTTCAGGCCCCAACTCATGTCCTCGCAATGCCTTACATGCGGAACAAGAAGTCCAGTATCAACTCCAGCTCTCTTCTTGCAATCGTAGAAAGGAGGAGCATGGAAGCATGGTTCCATTGACATGGCTTGTCGACAGGGTGGATCAGGGGCTGTTCGATTTTCAGGCTTGTAAAGTATCCATGGCTTTAGACCTCCAAGACCCTGAGCCACATAACCAAAAGTCGACCAAGAGCTTGTTATCAATTTATCCATCAAGCTAAGCAAGTACATCTCTGCCCAAGCCTTTCTGCTGTGCGTTTGTTTCTCCGTTTGTTGATACTCTTCATGACTCGGCTGGTAAACAGAAATTACCTCTCCTGTTACAGTAGGATATTCCCAATACATATTTCTTATTTCCTCCGAGTAGCCAGAGCTTAAAGATGTCAATAGCACGGCTTTTGTCTTATGCTTTCCTGATGGAGTGACAATTGGCTCCTTTCGGTTGATCTCTGGTAGCAAATTCTCTTTTGTGGTACATGTTAGAATCTGCTCTAACACATGTTGAAAAGGGCCAGTTCCTGTGTCGAAAACCCGTATTTGGATGCCTAGCTTTTCGTCTGCTTTAGCTAAATAAGCTTGATAGTATCTACTGATAAGCCCCCAGATGGAATTTGTCGGATGGAATAAGTACCTGCCCAAGAAGTGGAAAACAGTTGCCTTTGCCGGGAACAGGTTACTCAATTCTTGCTCAAAAGATGGGATCAAGAAGAGAGAGGGTACAAAATAATTGTCAGTCTTCATTATCAACCAAGATATGTTCTGCAGAAAAGTTTGATCTTGGTCACAGAAGAAAAGCTTATCATGATCATCATAGTCGTGAACCAAATGGAGATAAACATATGGTGGCAGTGCCGATTGACTTAAATTACCTAACAAATTATTCTTCAGCATATTCCCATAACTCTCTGCAGATTTCTGATTGAAGCTATTGAATTGGTGTGTAACGGGAAAATCCAGGGGAAGTAACCAGGAAACCTCTGGAAATGGTTCGCAGAAGAGGTCAGGCATGTCAACTCCACGATCAATAAGTAGGACCCGATCCGTGAGAAGAGCATAAAGGAAAGCCGAGGCTAAGGTCAATATCCTGTTCCCTAAACCGCTAAAGGATATCCAAATTATGTAGTTACAATCGGAGCTTGTGTATTGTCCAGACTTGAGATGCGTTAAGGTTTTATTGTACAGATCTGTGTAGGGTCCACAGCGTTTGTGAAGAGCTTCGTACCTTCGTAACTTGGATATGAGGTAGGGCGAAGGCTTTTGGGATAGTTCTTTCCGATACGAGAGTGACTCAAACCTACTAAGACAAGATTCTCTGTCAAATCCCGTAGGGAGAAGGCCACCAAGAAGTTTATCCTTTGGCACCTCAACAGCCTGGGAAAGATCATCTTCTTGATTTGTTGCTGTAAAAGGAAAGAAAGCATAACAAGAAAATTAGGGTATGAAAGATGCGCATGAAACATTCATTTATTCAATTTATTGAATCAAAATTTTTGTTTTCGACATCATTGAACATTTCTTAACACTTGGTGAACACTGATCAAGGTCATCAAATGTGAGAAAACACGAAGGCAAGGCATAATTATCTACTTTTTTAAGGAAAGCATGTACAAATGTAAAAATCAGCTGGTTCTTTTGGAAGAAGTGATACACGAAGAATCCTAGTAAAGTAACAAATCAATCTGTTGCGATAAACACATTTTAAATGGAAATGTCCAAATCTTTCGATGGCTGTCCAGAATGCAGCATATCTGCATTCCATATGCAGTCATGTTTCTTCAATATTGACTATTTCCAATCTTAATCAAAAGATTTGGACATTTCCAATCTTAATCAAGGCAATTCGATGTATGGGTGTTCACACTTCTAATGATTTAGAAATGCAATAACTCTCGAAGATTTCTAGAACTTTTCAGGAAACTCGCTCACAGATCCTTAAAGAAATCTGTTCACCTAACAATTACCCAAGTTTCAATTGGTATAAAATACAGATGACACAGGTTATCCGTTATATATTTCCTGCACATAATAGTAGAAAATTTTCAGAAGTAACATTGTACAAAGTGAAATATATTTCTTTTATGTCTTTATGAATGGCACAACTAGAAAACATCAATAGTACAGATTTTCGTTCAATTATCAAACTATTATTCTACAAATTATCCCCCTGGTAGTAGTTATAAACAGTTCTAGACCTGCACTCCTGGTGCATTGGCAATAATATATCACTTCTGTCAAGAAATACATAACAAAGAACCCGAGAGAAGAAAATAGTAACTCATAGGGCTAAAGTAGAATTACTTTCTGACAACCAAAGCTCTAACCTCTATTTCACCAATATTAATTTAAAAAGCATTAGACTTTTTAAATACATTGAGTACATTGTCTTTGGATTTTACTACGTTCTTCCAATTGTCTTTGGACAATCTAAAAAATTCTTAATTTCTTTCCATTCAAAAACTATATTGGTCTTGCATTTGCCAGCTTACTTGAAGAGTAACGGATCAAGCATTCATATTTTTGTCTCTAAGCAGTTGTATAAGTATCTTTTTATTAAAGATAAATTAGTTCCAGAAAAGTATTGACGACAAAATAATAGAAGGAATCAAAATAATAGAAGAACAAAGAGATACTTTGGTAAAGATTTATCTCTTGCACCAGCATCAATTCCTTTTGAGTGAAGATAACTCCACTGCAACAATTGAACTTGAAAATATGTCTTTTAGATCATAAGATAAAAATTGTTTTAGCTCTTCTTTTCAGATCCAAGTACTTCCAGTAAAAGGTTTGTCAAACTATTAATTAAAAAACGTGGATATTCCTTGATGGGAATGGACCTCCTTCATGTTCAGAATTTCTTCAATGACTTCTTTGGCTTCTTAGGAAATTCATTACTCCAACTCTAATCACATCAACATTAGAAATAATTTTCATTAAAATTTTTGCAAGGTGTAATCTTCCTTAACTTGAACTTATGATAAATGATGCTTGGAAACCCTTCCGTTCTCAAATGTCCCGTAACTTGATCACCTTCAGCAAATTACTTAAATTTAAAATGTTGATCAGCATTTTCCTTGTACAAATCACAGCATGTATCTCTTCATGAATTTCTCTACGATGCACACTAACGTTTTAAGCAAATTACGCAAACCTAGAAAATTACCAAGCTCCTATTCACCACTTCTGTTTGACCATTATTTTATTGACGATAAGTACTTTAGAATATAGAAATTTTGATCCCAACTTTATGCTTTGATGAAGTGAAATTATTGATAAGAATTCCAATCAACAAGCTATGGTCTGAGTTTCAGATTGAAATACTAACTGCCGCATTACAGAATAAACGAAAAAATCCCCAAGCAACAAATAGTTATACCAATATTGAAGAGCTTGAACTGGGGCACAATATTCTAGATTGTATGTTGAGTAACAACACTTGCCGACAACTTTTCACAAAGTCACATGTCTTCATTGTTGATTTATAATAGCTCCAATGCCCCCACATAGGAATGGGATGTATCATACTCTACCACAGAGTTTGTGAAGATCTAGCAACACCATAACTAGATCTCTTGTAATAGTTGTTCCACTTTGTGAAAAGCCTTTTCTACTTCTTTAGTCCCGATGAAAGCCACCCCTTATCAGAGGCAACATATTTTTACACTAAAATTTCATATAAACCTCCAATAAAATGAAGCTAATCCATGGGATGTAAGAATATTTGCAAATAGACTTTCATCTAGCCAATTCAGTCATAGCATTGACCAAACCACGATCTTGTTTGAAACATCCACCTTAAACAATGAAACCTGGGAACACTATGTTGTTGCTCATGAAAGCACACTTCTTAAAGTTTCACATGAAGTTTCTCGTGTGCCAGAACGTCAAGGAATTAACACATGTACTTAAATTCTGTAAAAATCAGTTTGTCTACGAATTTGGAAAGACCAAATGGCATCATAGCCCTTTGAATAGTCTATATTGATTTTTGAATTCTACTTGACAGTCATCTCCACTCCTAAGATGACTTCAGGGATGGTCAGTTCTTAAGACAATTTAGCAAATAATTTCGAGCCAACTAAATGATCTAGTATCTCATCCAGCCCCAGAATTGGAAATCCATATTCAACATTTACGCTGTTAGTTTTCCAATTGTTCAGAAATTATCTCATAAACAACATTTACGCCGTTAGTTTTCCAATTATTCAGACATTATCTCATAAACAATGTAAAGACTAGAAATGTCAAAATAAAACCCTAAGAATATAATTAGACAGAAGAAAAAATGGAAAATGAGGTACCTTCTTGAGGTAAAACATCAAGAGGCCTGGCTTCAGCAACAGTCCAGAATGAATCAGAAGGTGGGTTCTTAAGAATTACAGATAATGAAAACAATACAGACAAACCCATCAAACTAACCCCAAAAATCCCCATAAATTTCATAGGATTCAACCCGCATTTCCACTCTAGGCCCCTAGAAACAGTGTTTTCTGTGAAATCCGGGGGTGGCACCCGTTGAATTTTGGAACTACTGCTCTTGAACCTCTTCATTTTTTACGCAAAAAGGGTCATCTCATCTGGGCTGTTTTGCTTCTCCTTTTAAATGCATATGAGCAAATGGTTTTGAATTATTTGATGTAATAATTGTAAAATTTAAGTTCGGTGGCAACAGTGGGTTAACGTTGGATTTGTGAGGGTTTAACAAACGACAGGAAAACTGGTGATCGATGTCATGCAGTCACTGTTTGTACTTTGTAATGTCGGTGAAACTGAAAAGCTATTTTTAAATTATTTTTCCCCTATTTGTTTATAGATCGGGTCCTTCAAGTTACAATTATGTACTTCTATTGGGCCAGCCATATAAACTGGGTTAGGGTTCAATAAAATTGGGTCAAATTTGTTTGGATCCGTTTGGAGTTGTACACTGTTCAAACTTTGTGAACAAAAGATATGAATTAGATTCTTATATTATAAGGTTGTTTGAGCCTTTTTTCCTAAAATCCATTTTCAACCACACATTTTTCAATAAAATAATGTACATCACATTTTATTTGAATGAACATTTTTAACCTTTTTCATAGCATTGTAATATTAATCTTTCATTAATTAACACGTATTCTCATCAGTGATGGTTTTTGTTTAATATTAATCTTTCATTAATTAACACGTATTGTCATCAGTGATGGTTTTTGTTTAAAAATTTCGTAAGAACTTATTTGTTCCTCTTTTTTTTTAAATAGTACTAGTAAGATGCGCGTGCTTTAGTATAGTTGGCTACGTAATAACGTTGACTGATTTTTGGTTATTTTTGGAAATATCACTAATTAAATCTTATTTAGCAAAACTTTTTCAAAAGAAAACTTGAAATTTACAACGAAAAATAAAACTCGATTGCTAAAAGCTCAAACCAATAAAACTTGATAGGTAGCATAACCTCATCTGGATATCATGAAAGTTCAAACCAATAAAACTCGATTACTTGCTCAATTTCAAAGCCAATAAATGCACATCTTATATATTACTATATTAACAGCACTATAGTCGCTATTCTAAATTCAACCACAATTCATAGCCAACATTTATCTCATGGGTTTGGGGCAACGCCACCAACTGTGATGACCTGACCCGTTAGGCCGCATTGGTCGAGGGGGCAGTGCCCCTCGTGGCAAAAAAAAATGAAATTTAGTATTTGACAAAATTACAAAAAAATAATTCGGTAATAACCTAATCTAATTGAAAAAAGAAAAAGAAACTCTCTCGAATTTATTCATCTTATTTCATTTCTCTTCACAACCTTTTGAAAAAATTTAGGCTAATAATATGTATTATGTATCTCAATGTAAAAAAAAGTGCATGCACGGAGACACGCATCGTGTCTCCGTGTGCGACAGAGATAGGGTCTATGTCTCCGTGAGGCACGAAGACACAATCGGATTTTTTTCCCCAAACCCATGGTTTCCAATTCAAATTCACATAATTCGCAACAATTTCTTGAAAATTCACCATTTATTTCATTATTCATTTATTCGTTCATAGCAATTCACAAAGCACAATATTAAATATGTAAATCACAAATCAATCAGTAAAAATATACTAAAAGCTAATTTGGAATATCATCTCCAGTGGCTAAAATCTCTGATGCCTTATTGTTCTTCTACTTCTGACGCTACTATTTTTCACAGTGGTTGAGAAGCGAAAGGAAAGCTCAAAGATTTGCGGGACTGCTTCGGTTTGACGGTTTCATTGTTGGAGTGTTTGGGGAATGAAACGAAGATCTGAAACGACGTCGTAATGGTTGACGATAGGTAATTGCGACATGTGTCCGGACGTAAAATTTGCTCTTTTATATTGTTAAGGAAAATAATAAATAAGAAATTGTGATTATATATGTGTCCCTCAATTTAAAGAACATTAACAAAATTTCTTTAAAATTTGGCATTTGTGATTATATTTTTTCATTTCGGCCAAAAGATATTTTAACAGAAAACAAGCAGAAAATGACAGGAGGAGGTATTGTGTAAAGTTTGATTGATCAGGGATGTTTTGCGCCAAAATGAAGGGTAGGTAGGTGTATTTTCGCAAAATCAGTAAAGGTTAGGGGAGTAATGCACACCAATTATCCTTTATTTGTATTTTTTATTTTTTTTAGAATACTTACATAGTATTACTATTACACATATTTCCTCGACTTAGTGCTAGCTTGACTAAAAAATTTAGTACGTATAAAACACATAAACATCACCCTGTCCCATTCTGTATTTTTGACATGCAAGGAAAGCGAGGTTGGGTCGGGAACATGTCCCAATTCATTTTTTTTACGTAAAAGGGGAAGGTGGAAAAACTCCAGCTTTGCTTGAGGCTGTCGCGTCAAGGGTTCAAATCCTGAAATATGGATTTGACCTTAGGGTAAGTGCAAGTGTACAGACGACCTTTCACTTTGTACCCCTGGAAGCATGACCTGCGATTTACCTCCTTTACCAAATCTCAGGACAGGACAGTGGGGGCCGTCGATGTTGCGGTTCATCCTTTTTTTAATAACAGAAGATAAATTCCTTTAGGGATCGGTGTCTTATTTTTAGCTAAAATCAAACATTGATAATAGTATTCTTTTTGTACAATTTTATAGTTTGTGTCGGACATCACGTGTCTTGTGACCATTTAATATTAGAGGGTTATTTTTGAACTACTTTAGGAAGAAAGAAAAGTCAAAAGTGGATTTTTTCTTGATGGAAGATTCAATTTTATTTAAATATAGAGAAATTGAGTCTTGTAGATATTAAGATAAGAAAATGTGAGTACATCACTACATTGTTACATGACCAATTTAGTTTAGTTGAATATTGAATGAAAGAGAATTCCCACCTGAAAGCTACTGTTTTCCAAACAGTGCTGATGCTTCTGTACTCCATAGATATCCAAGGAATTAACAAAATAGATACTTCACCAAAATAGATTATGGACAGTTAACATGGCATTACTATTATTATAGAAAAGTTATTAAATTAATACCAAGACAAGGTAAAATTTAAAATTATATATAATATAACATGGCTTGAACATTCGAAACAAACAAGATGATGGGCCCGTTTGACCATGTTTTAAATTGATTTTGAACATGATTAAATAATTTTTTAGAAGTGTTTTGTCGGGTTAAAAGAAATCGACTTCCTACTACAAGAAATAGAAGCAAAAATAAAAATTCTATCAAACAGGTCCGAAGCATAGCAATTGATGCACAATTTTAATAAACGCTTGGTGACTACTCTGTATTTAACCTTGATAATTAAAAAATATGGCCGATCAAGCTCAGTTTTGTGTGATATATTCCTTGATTAATCCATTGATAGTCAATGTAGATTTCTAAAAGAAAAAAGCATTAAAATTATTAGTGCATGAGGAGAAGGAGAATGAGGAGGAAGACGATGATGGGACTCATTTATGCTTCTATTTCAAGGTCCAACAGCCGGCCGCACCAAGTGCAAACAACATAGGATTCAATAAAAACAACATTGGAGATATCAGTTAGCAATCGATCAAATTGATCTCATATGTAAATTGTAATATCATTCTATCTAATACATAAACTCCTTCACGATCTTTAATTAACTTTAAAATTCACACACACAATCATTTATAAGCAAACAGAAGTTTTTAATTTTGTTTTTTTTTTTTTTTTTATCTAGAAATTTCAGTAAATCCAAACGCAGCCCAAATTTTGCAGATCTTTAATTGACTGCCTTCCACTATCATGATCAGATACAACAGAAGAAATTTCAGTGTTGATATCAGTGCATGTGCCGGTCTCTTGAGACACTGACCATTTCTTTCTGATTTTTGGAGTTCTGAATCATGTTTTGGCCATAATTTCCAAGTAAAGTCCTCAGAATTGAGGGAGCTGCCAGTGGAATTGAAATTGTCCCCAAGAAAAAGTAGAACTAACAGGAAAAGTATCCATTGGATTAGCAGAGGAAGGGTGTAAAACGTCGTTGGAACAAGGAATCACATCTTCTTGATTCATTTCAGCAACGACTGGATTGGAGAAGCAGTGCGCGTGATTGGATTCAGATACAAATGGCGATGAGTTCATTAAAGATGGCAGAGTTGAAGGAGCCAACTCATTAAATGCATCCCTTTTCACACTGGAGCATTTGTGAAATACTCTGCAAATCACCCAATCATTCTGCAAGAAAATCTAAGTCAATTCATCAGGATCATATATCAAATCTTGAAATAAAACAGAGAATGATCCGTACCTTTGGTGGTTTTGCGAGGTTGTGGATAGAGAATTTCCCCTCTAGTCTGTACTCATGAGCAATCCAATTCGATTTTTCGCCCTTTGGAGCTCTCCCCTTGTAGAAAACTAAGGTTTTCTTCATTCCAACGAGAATTTTTCCTCTGAATATTTCTTTATCTTTCCCAGTGGCTTTCCAATAACCAGCAGCAGTTGCCCTGTTCGTCCTAAGACCAGTGGGATACTTCTTGTCTCTTACACAGAAAAAGTACCATTCTTTTTCTCCCATTTTTGCTCTCCCTTTAACAAAATAAATACAAAAAAATTAAACCCATAAAATGAAAAATACAAAAACAGAAGAGTTTAAACAACTTACGTGGCAAATCCCATGGCTCGATCTTGTTCATATCCACCTCTGTTATGGCTATAGCAGAGAAATTGTTATCAAGAACTTTCTTTGATAAATAATGAGTGATCAGTTCTTCATCTATTGGGTGAAATCTAAATCCAGGAGGTAATTCCATTTGATCCTCCCCTTTCACAACTCCAGGATTTTTCTCCATTTCGTCTAAAGCCGAACACTTCTTGTAAATGACTCTTCTATTATAAACACCCTATGATGTAGTCAATGGATGCAAGGTGAATACGATGTAGTTGACTAGGTAAGATATCGATGAGTTTTTAATAAATTATTGCCTAACAGTTCCAAANAAAATACAAAAACAGAAGAGTTTAAACAACTTACGTGGCAAATCCCATGGCTCGATCTTGTTCATATCCACCTCTGTTATGGCTATAGCAGAGAAATTGTTATCAAGAACTTTCTTTGATAAATAATGAGTGATCAGTTCTTCATCTATTGGGTGAAATCTAAATCCAGGAGGTAATTCCATTTGATCCTCCCCTTTCACAACTCCAGGATTTTTCTCCATTTCGTCTAAAGCCGAACACTTCTTGTAAATGACTCTTCTATTATAAACACCCTATGATGTAGTCAATGGATGCAAGGTGAATACGATGTAGTTGACTAGGTAAGATATCGATGAGTTTTTAATAAATTATTGCCTAACAGTTCCAAAATTCAGAAATCAATATAAAATCTTGATTAAGAGAAAAGTCATGAAGAAGTTGGATAGAAATGGCAAAATTTTAATGGAGAAAAAGAGAGATACAAGCCATGGAGCTGACTTTAGGCTCTCGTTTGATTCAAAGATGAAATTTGGGTGGAAAAAAACGAATTGCAAGAAAAATTGAATTGCCTAAAACTTGTTTTACTGGGAATTATCAATTAATTACGTTTGATTGATATTATTTTCTATCTTTCGGTATTCGTTTGACTTTACTTTTCATGAAAATTTTCAATTAAAGGGATAAAATTTCTTACAATTGGAGATATAATTTGTTTGAATTGCCAAAAA
>CAIGRL010122667.1:0-11404 GCA_903798325.1 Fraxinus xanthoxyloides | reverse complement strand
ATGCACTAACAGCTTGCAACATAGAACAAAGTAACTCACTACAAGCCCCATATATGATATATATATAAAATGGAAACCAACAAAAACAAAAGGGAATTACACTTCTTAAAACAAAAGCAAACTGGACACACAGATAAAGAAATTAATTGTTACAAGAAACATTAAAAACAAAAGTGTCACAAATTTTGCCACCTTTTTTACACACTTTCTTACGTATGTTAATTTCTAAACTCTCTTTTACTCAACCTTTATGAGGAGGACACTGATAACATTTGGTAAAGACTCCAAATGTGTCGATTTGACGTATGAAATTTACCATACTCGCCCACCCTCCAAATCCAAAACCAACAATAAATACCCATACTACGACGAATATGTTCATGGAGTATAGGCCACCCCAACCTCCTAGGAATTTTGGTGGTCTCTCAACTGCATTCTGTGGAAAAACAGAAGAGAATTGTACATTAGTTGATGATGTTTGAAATGAATAATTAACGAAAAGAAAAAGAAAAATAAAACACTTCCCTTTAAGTACTCATTGAATATAAGAAAAGCTTAACGCATGAAAACCTTTAATAAATGAGTGACGATAAGATTTGATACACGGTGTTTACTTTTCTCTTTTAAGTAAAACTAAAAATAGTTGGATTACCTCTCGAGCAGACGCAGAAGCAAAAGTGATCATGTGTGCCATGGCTGGAATTATGTAGACTGTGAAGCTAACAAGAAGAGATCCCACAGTGGAGTTGATTGGACCAAAGAATGGGAAAATAATTGCAAGAAACCATATGGGAATAACCACAGGTAATCTTGCTATTGCACGCTTGAACAAGCTTTTTGTGTCATGTACTCCGATGAATTTTTCCCACACAAAGTACAATGGAGTGCATGCAAATCCAAATGTAATAAACTGCACAAACACAATTGAAATATTAAGAAATAATCTGTTTAGTACTCAACTTTGGACTTGGAAAAGAATTTCATAATATTCTCGTTCATATATTCTTATTTTGCAAAATATCCAAAAGAGTAAAATCACTTGTACATTCTCTTGTGTACATTGCGATTTACACTCCATTGAATTTAAAATTGAGATGAGCGAGAATTTGTATGTGTTTTTTTTAAACTGTCCAATGATGTCAAGATACATGGCACAATGTCAAAGTTATTGTCAAAGAAAATATACATGTAGTATGATTCTTTTGGCAATTGCTGTACTGACTTCTTTATCTCTTCAGTTTCAAAAAGACAAGATTGCTTAGAAGTGATGGGTCCAATCCCCCCCCTAAAATTGGGACGTGAAGCATAATGCATGTATATCTATTTCGAAAACTATGGTCCCACATGTGACTTTCACACCACATGAAGAAAAAAGCTATGATGCTTGCAGAAAACGATCTATGGGGTCATATATTATTTCCATTATAATGTGATTATGTAATTAAGTATAATGTTTCTTTTTTTTAGTTCTTTGTAATTATTAAGGATAAAATTTCACATCATTTAAATATAAAAACAATTATAAACTTGTTAATATGATATAATATTGAAAAAGGCTTAAATGAGTAATTCGATCCATTTAAAGCTCGAGCAAAGAATCGGATGTTAATATCGACGTTTTGAAAAGAGAAACTTAGCATAAATTTGGAAGATTATTAATTACCTGATGAATGAGCATGAGGATGACAGCAGTGTCTCTAAAACCAGTTCTTGGGAGCAAAGCAAAGGCATTGGCGTGGTTAAGCAGCATATCTCCAAAAGCCCAATAAACAGCACTAGCCGATGGTAGGGTTAGAGTAAGCACATAAATGGTTGCCAACAAGTATATTAGCTTGAACTTTTGTGGCTTCCACATTGCATGCATTATTTCCCTAAAAAAAAAAAAATGTTACACCATAATTAATTTGGAATTCAGCGATTTTTTATTTTTATTTTTTGTGAAATTGTAAATCGGATCGACTAAAACAAGTATGTCCGTGTTTGTTTATGCTGAAAAAATATATTAAAATCTAAATCAAAATTAACATTTAATTTTAATAACACATTTTATGAGATACACATTTCAACCACACATTCCAATATCTTTTATCAAAAGCTATTAAAATCTGGTTTTTATCTAAATCAAACAAGAACTATATGATTAAGTTGATAGGCACCCAGTCCAATACTGGTGACACTTAGACCCTGTTCCCATTATTTAGCATTATAATTTTTGGAATATTGTTTTTTTAAGGAAAATGAGTGGTTGAAAAAGAAGGAAAAATTTTCAATTTATGTATAATATTATTTTATTGAAAAATTATATCAATAGTTCCTTTGATTACCCCCCGTCTGGTGAGGATTAAATTAATTTTTTATTAAATATTAATAAAAATCAATGAAATGTGTGGCTAAAAAAGTGTAAATTTCATAAAATGTATGGTTGATATTAGTTGTTGACTTTAATTTTAATTTCTAATGAACAAGTCTTGTAAAAGAAAATGAAAGGCAATTAAAAATAAGAAAAACATGCCACCGGATTTCGAGGAAGCATGTTCCCATCCCGGAGAAAGGTGCTTCCAGCTATATATAATGCGTGCATGTGTTATGTCCATCTTAGACAAGAAAAAATTAACAAAGTAAATAGTGGAAATGATGGGTGTTAGAGAGAGACATTTGAAGGCGACACGATTTGAATAAAAAAGATTTATCTAGTCTTTCGGATTAGATTATTGAATCGAATATATATAAATATTGAGTTCGAGTCTTATCACGACTATTGAAAAGTTTGTAATATCAAAAAACAATAAATCTAGTATATTCTAGACGAGATGAAAAGTGTTGATTTTATACATATTAGAACACGTTCTAAAGAACCAACTGTAGAGATCTGAGGTTTCATCTTAAAATGTCAACATTATTAAGAGGAGTAGTTAAAACTCTTATAAATTGGTCTATGTTTTTATTTTTATTAGATGTGAGATTTTTCCCTTAACATGCCCTCGTAAGATGGTGGCTCGTTTGAGCAGATCAATCTTGAAATTTGCGTGCTCAATTTTTTGAGTCTTAGTCGAATCCAATCGTTTGTTGAAATTTAACGGGCTCTGATACCATGTAGAGATATGAGGTTCAACTTAAAAGGTCAATTTTATTAAAAAGAGTAGTCTAAACTCTTATAAATTGATATATATTTTTATCTTATTCGATGTGAGATTTTTTCTCTTAACACCAACTTCTTTTTGCTTTTCTTCCTTTTGAAAATATGAAGCGTTATATCATAAAAAGGAAAAGAAAAAAAAAAGTAGTTTCTTTCCGTCTTTCAAGCAAAGGAATACGTGATCTAATCCGTCACTTTTAAGTTTTAACGTCTTAATTTTTTTGACATCTAAATTAAGAGACATTTATTCGACAGTCGAAAAAATGGAAAAAAGCAATTGAAAAACTTACACTGTGACGGCATGCCCACCAAATGTGTAAAGAATGTTTGTGGCCCCAGTGAAGTATAGAACCATTTTGGCTGGCCCTGAATGCTTTACTCCCTCAACCTTCACGGACCAAAATTATTCATTAATCAACTAATAAAACTCTATATGTGACACAAACATATTAATTAAAACCTAATCAATCCAAAATTCCACTTTAATATTACATTTAATAATACATTACCAAAGACTTTGATTAATAAATAAACATTTCCTCTTTCTAACATAATTTTTCGAGTTTAAATCTCATTGCTAGCGAAACGAAAAATGACTCTGACAAGCGTGAATCGTGTGTTGAATATTATATTTTAATAAGTATGCTTTCGAGTTTTCAGTAATATAAGTTTTTAGACGAGATGATTAATTAGGAAAATATTATATACCTGTCCATGGAGGAGAGAAGCAGCGGTTAGGTACCATGCAGTGTAAGTTGTCATGACAAGACCTAGAAATGACCAAATTCTATAGTTGTGGAATGATGGGATGAAGACTGTAGTGGCACAACAGGCTCCAAATATATATGTCCAAGTTCTCTTATCAAGATTGTCATTTATATAGTAGATGTTACTGCAACACAAAAATGGACAAAAATAAAAAAATAAAAAAAAATATTAGTAATAGAATCTTTAGATGATTCGAGATATACCATCAATGTCATTTTCTATATACAAGCCATCAGGTTTGAAAACTCTGTTTGTTATCGAACTTACGGTACTGTTTTTCACTTTAGCCGATCGAGCTTTTTTTGTTCTAAATAAGTGACACGACCTCATTTTTGTTTCGCTTTAGTTTAATCTCTCGTAATCGGCTTTAGTACATAAGAGTAAGTTTGTAGAAGATATATATACGAATCTTATTAACTACTATTTCAAATCGAGCTAAAGAGTCTCTTTTTCCGATATATATTTTTAAAAAGGGAAAAGTAATAAGGGGATCCACCTTGCACATGCAATTAACTGAATCACAGATCCAAAGAGAAGAAAAGTGCAGTTGAAAAAGAGGCCAATGTTTCTCCAATGTTTTCCTAGTAGCCCATCAAGAACTTCAAACCACTGCATCAGAATGAAATTAAACAGAAATAATTAAAAGAACTTGAGAAAATCGCAACAACTACTTAGAATTCAATATATTGATTCTTGAAAAGGAAACGAAAGACGAAATATAAATATGCATAAACAAAAGTACAAGTGAGTAGATCAGTGGCAACTCAAACTTCATATCATGTTGGTCGTTAAATTTAAACAATCTGATCATTAAATTTATAAAATGTACATACCTGGATTACATGGTTTCTAAAATCCACTTTTTCTCTTTCTTTTCTGGTTCTGTATTCAACATAGAGAACGCTAATAAGATAAGCAGTCCAGCTTCCCATCAAACCGTAGAACAGTTGGAAAATAATTCCAGACGCCATTCCCAGTTGTGAAAATGAGTAAGGCAGTGTGAGAAGCACTTGTGCAACCTACAACATAAAAAAAAATACTTATTCTCAAATAATTGTTCTAACAGCATGTTTGAACGAGCTTAAAAGTTACTTTCTTAGAAAGTAAAGTAAACATTGTTAGCAAAACAAGTAAGATGGAAGATCATGTTGATAAATAAGTAACTTATAAGTTAAAAATTTGCCTGATTAGAAGCACAGCTAAACCATGCATCATAGACAGAACCTCCATGCCAAAACAGATTGGAAAACTTGCTTTTAATGGAGTCTGATTTGGGTTCTTCTCTTTCCATCTCTACATAGTTTCCTGCAACTACAGTTTCAACCTTTTCTGAAGCCATTTTCTGTATGTGTGCAATGAAGGGTTTGTAGGGAGTTTATATAAATAGATGAACTGATCAAGATTTCTATCTCTTCTTTATTAGTGTTTCTTGAACAATGATTGAGTTACCCTTGAAGGGACCTAGTTAGGTCAGCATTTGTATGTGATTGAGCAATAAATATCTGTGGAAAATAAGATTTTAAATGAATATACTTTTCTTTAATAACTTAATTTTTTGGATGAAGTAAACAAAATAATCTAATAGATAAGGACTCTATATTCAAATCTCGCTACAACCCATTTATGAATACAACATGCCCTAGTGAAATAAGAGAAAGTGTTGTACAAAAATGTATTCATATTTGTGGAAAAATATTAATGATATCTTTTTCAAATTTTCAAAATGTTTTAGTTAAGTAACACCGCGACTTTCATTACGTTCAATTTCTTCACCAAAACGGACAAAAAGTGAGAAATAGTCCTTAAATTGTCAAATTTCAACTAATAAAAAATTCAAACAAATTTCTAAGCTATATATAATAAAGATTGTTGTCAAAGTTATTTCTTTATATTTGAGTTATTTAATTTGAGCTTCAGTTGAATCATAAATTTTAGTGATTTGTATCTCAAAATGTGTTATGAAATCCGGATCACAAGACATGACAATGTGTCGCTCGAGCGGCCAGCCAACGAAAGTCGGGCGACAGGATCTCGAGTTGTTTTTCACCCCTCTCACTTGAGCGTCTAGCTAGCAAAAAAGCGACGACTTTTTTCTCCGGTCCATAATTTTGATCTCTTCAAAACCACTCCAATTTAGAATCTAATACCCACCAGAATTTGGATCAAACCTCAACAAATCTCCACATTGAGCCAAATTTCTACATAAGGAATTTCAAGCCACAACTCCATTAATAAACACCACTCTTCCTCTTTGATCAAGCCACAATAGACTACTCAATGACAAACATTTACTAAGTTCAAACTTAGCAATAGGAAGTCGTTTTGTCATCATATCAATAGGATTATCACTGATATCAACCTTACTCACTACAATATTATCACGAGCAATTACATCACGCACAAAATGATATTTTACACCAATATGCTTCGTCCTCTCGTGAAACATATGATCTTTAGTCAAGAAAATTACACTTTGACTATCACGGAACAATGTAGATATCTGCAAGTCTTCACTGATTTCACCAATCAATCCTCTCAGCCAAATAGCCTTCATACATGCCTCTGTAATGGTCATGTATTTTGCTTCTGTTGTAGACAAAGAACACAAGAAATTTGAAGATGAGAATTCACTATAATATCAATAGCTTTGTGTTTACAATATCAAGATTTCAATCGTCAATTGAAATCTAGGTTCTCAAGAATGGTTTCTCTCAATAATAAAATGTTATCATATATATATATATATATATATAGGTTTTGAGTTTTAGAAAGAAAGGAGTCCAAAAATGCGTCAAACAGAAGAAACGGGCTTGGGCTGCAAAAGCTTGTCACTCGAGCAACAGGCGAGCGAAGGTCGAGCGACCACTAGCGACAGGGTATCGGGTTGTTTTCACTCATCTCGCTCGAGCGTCCAGCTAGCGCCGAGCTAGTGAAAAAGCGACGACCTTTTCCTTCGGTCCATAATTTTAATATCTTCAAAATCATTCTAATTTAGACTCTAATACCCACCAAAATTTTGATCAAACCACAACAAAATGTTATATAAACAGTGTATAAACATAACTAAGGACCAAATATACCCTAACAATACTTTTTAAAATGTAAAATTTAATTTATTTTCTAATAAAAATAACTTTTAAGCAAAATTTAACATCCCCAAGAAAAATCTTTCACATGAACACTAGTTATAGAGCAAGGGTAATGAGTAGCATGATCGCACGAGCGGGTGTCCCACCAATATCCCTTCCTTTTTAAAGAATACCATATTATAGACTGACTGATCATGAACACAACTATAGGAAAGTATAAAAGGGGAGAATTTGCTTATTAAAACGATTATAATCAAAGATGGATGGAATGATTACTTTGGACTAGACTTAAGTGCTAAACATCATTAATCCCACACGTGTGCCAACTGGCTTCACAAAAGATATCTAAATCCAATCTTTACCTTCGTTTTCTCCCACTTTGGGCTCTCTCTCCCTCGCTCTCTGAGTATACATACATACCTACATATGACAGTCAATAAATTCTCTAAAAGAAATAGTTTTTGAGTTATAACATAAACAGACATCTTTTTTGAGTCGATACGCAAGTATAAAAGATCTAAAAGTCGAAACAAAAGTATGTTAAGAAGTACCGAAGGAACAACTTAAAAAGAAGCTCCAATAATACAAGCACCAACCCAGCAACAAAAAAGCTCCAATTTAGTGGGCCCATTTACTTTTGTATTCGAAAATTTTATTTTAATGTGGAATTTTTTTTATATATATACATATTGACTTGTCTAAAAGAGTTTTTAGCCAAATTCTGATTTCGCCATTGAGAAGGACAAACAAACAGTGTTTGGACTACAAATCAAACGGGAAAGATTTAGTTTCATAACTGAAGTTAGTGGTAGGGTTATCATACATGAGTATGTATTTTTCTTTTTCTCTCAATGGAGTTGTTTCAATCATGATGAAGGGACAGAATCTAGATTATTACACATTACATGGGATTATTATTATTATTATTATTATTATTATTATTATTATTATTATTATATGTAAAAATGAAAAAAAGTGTTTCTTGAAATTTGGCCTTACATACCAATACGAATATAGTTTTTCGATAGTCCCTACCATGTATTCAATATAGTAATCTTCATTCTGTAATTTTTTTTATCGAAGATGAAAATACCAACACACACACATATTATTTTTATTTTTTTGAAAAATGCTTCCTTGGGTTGGCCCACAGGCTTGAAGAGCTAGGCCCAACAAGTGTAGTGGAACTGGTGGGCCCGAGGTACCCCTAGACTTGGAGAGCCAAGCTAGATATAACCTTTTCCCGACACGGACTAAGGATTAGTAGCAGAAAAATCCCTAAAAACATTTTCAAATACAATATATTTTTTATTTATTGGAAATCGCAGCAAATCTCTTTGTTTGAAACAATTATGCGAACAACCCTCTCCGTCGTCAAGATTCGTCTGGTATGCCATTAAAAACAATAAAAAAATGTCAAAATTAAAAATGAATAATTGTAATTTCAATATCCAAACTTTTTTTACAAATTAAATCCAATTTTTTTTTTTTTTTATATTTGTTACCTACGACCCAAATCTTTAAAACTTATTTTTCCACCTCACCCCGCTCCACCTCCTTCCATAAGAAAATAGGTGGTCATCAGTCATTTTAATTTTGTACAACTCTTATATTTTTATTTTTATGTTTGTATATCGTGCAATAAGAGGTTTTATTTAGATTGTATATGAGCAACTAACGACATTCATTGTAAGATGTCTGAAGCTTGCTAAACCCATTTTAGCCACCATCTATGGAGACTCATAACGCCACATTCCGGCCACCGGACCCAATCACCACCACCCTTGACATACTCCCTCCTACAACTTACATCCCATTGCCGGCATCAAATCCACCGAAAACAGTCACAATTTCAAGCCAAAACAGTGAGTTGGTAAACAATTTTCTTGCCAACAGCCCCACTTCGAACGACACCCATGGTCGCGCACCATGACCGACAGTTAGCCCTCATCTAGACGACCATAAACATCTCATAAGATCAACCAAAAAAGCCTACGTTCAATCTGTTGTTATCTAGAATTTTTCGACAGTTACAACTCATTTTTTGCCGAACGTGTCTCCTTCAATTCATCCAAACCCCAATTTGGCATCAATTGAGTCAACATCAAGTCCAAACGACCATGTGTATGAATTTAATTAAGACAATTACCCCCCAATTGCTCAATTTCTAGTTCAAAACTCGTCCAAAATCGATTATGTTTTGTCCAAAATTGATGGGTCCCAAGTGCTTCAATCAATAAACTCATATGGGGGAATGTATAATCATGGCCAAACAAACATGGGCATGCAAACAATTGATCCAATCCCGCCCTTAAGTCCATGTGCAGCTTGCAAGAACATTGAGGCTATTCTCCCTCAATCAATTAAGGGACTATGTTAATTGATTCCAGTAATTCGAACATGGGGATTACAGTTCAGAAATTGGGGAGGATGATCCTGAGTTGTTGAGTGAAGATGAATTGAACCAGAAATTTGAAGATTGGTGGGGTGGATAATAAAGTTTTAAAGGTTTAGGATTGCGTGTGAAGCATATAACAAATTCGGATTTAATTTGTAAAAAATAAAAAGTTTGGGAACTGAAATTGCAATAATTTCTTTTAGTTTTGTCATTTTTATTGTTTTTAACGAAAATTTTGACAGATCTGACGATATGAGGTTTTTCACACAAAATGTTTCATATAAGGAATTTTCTGTGATTTTCAATAAGTAGGGGTATATCGCACATAAAAATGCTTTCAGGAAGTTTTTTTTTGCTATTAATCTCTTAGATCAACTCATCTATAGATCACCGGACTCTAGCTACATATATAGTTGGATACCTAGCCAATGATTGATTTAACTAAAAAATTGCTAAAAAATTCAATTAAATTTAATAATTAATTTTAGTTATACATTTCAACATTTCATGAAACTCGTAACTTTTTATCTCCATTTCATCAACTTTTATCAAAATCTATAAAAAAAATATAACTTTTAACAAAATCATACAAGTGCTAATGTTAGACGTGTAAGCTATGGGTTTTTATTGAGATTTAGGGTAATGCTTAGCTTCTCAAAAAGGAATATTCATTAATATAGCTATATTGTTATATATGTTATCAATGTAAATGTGTACCATCTTATGCAAAATGACTTGAGAAAAGAAGTGTGTCTTGGAACGTTGTGAATGGAATTTTGGTAGAGTATTTACAAGTATGAAAGTATAAGGATGTAAGTAGAATTGTCTCTGTTTGAGTGAGTTTTACTGAATCTCTGCAAAGGCAACTTAACTCAACTCGTTTTACACCTTTAAACGAGGATATTTAGTTTTTAATAAAATGTAAAGATAGGGTATTTTAAGAATCATCGACGAAATAGATGCATGCATATTTGAAGAAAAAGATGATAATTGATTAAAGTTAGGTGATGTCCCACCCCTACCCAATTACATGTGCTCTTTATATCACACCACAGCATGTGACCCTACTGTAGAGACCAGAATATGGGGGCCTAAGTAACACCAATTTCAAAAGAGGGCTCATTTTGACTTTTAAGTTTGAGAATAAGCTTCCCTTAGCCATCAATCATATATTTTTCCAAGTTTCCACAAATCATTACACAATTATAGTCAAGAAACCTACGTTCTCAAGACTTCGTTCATCCAAAATAAAAAAAGGGAGAAGAAGAAGAATAATTTGAAATTATAAAAAAAGGGAGAAGAAGAAGAATAATTTGAAATTTTATATGAGGTAAAGAACAATCGATTGACTTTCAATATTTTGTGCATACATTTTCCATTTTTAACTAACTTTGTGAATTTAATCGAATTAACATAGTGGAACTCAAGTTTTTCCTTCTAATTTTATGAAAATTAATACTATGCACGAATACGAGGATGATACACAAAATTTTGAAGAAGAACGAGCATATGAGTATTTGATTGAATATCGAATTATAATTAAAATATGATTTCTCCAAAATAAAGTAGAAAAATAGTTTATCATATATAAGCGGAGAATATTGTATCATTGGTTCCCATCTTAGTTTGAGTAAGAAGTTGGTCTTTAACTTTTACTATTGCTGCACAATCAGCACTTAGAGGAGTGTATTCAATTGAGACTTTTAATGACTTTTTGAGATTTAAAAAATTTAGAAGTATTCAATATAGAATTTTGAAGACTCTATAGAAATATTGGTGAATTCAATTAAGGCTTTCATAAACTTTTAAAAAGTCTCTAATAGTCACGATGTATTCAATTAAAACTTTTTAAAAGTCTCTTAAGTTTTGGGGTATTCAAATTTTTATAACTTTTAGAGACTTTTATAAAAGTCTCCATGGTACTAACTTTTAAGTAGAAAGTACTAAAATAAAATTTTAAAATTCACAAGATTTTGGAGACTTTCACGTAAAAAAGAAGAAATTAATATGTAT
>CAIGRL010122635.1:0-12504 GCA_903798325.1 Fraxinus xanthoxyloides | reverse complement strand
TACGACCACGGACGATTTAAGATTCAATCATATGTAATTTGTATCTCACAATCACAACTCTTTGTGATTAACAAATCACCAAAACTTGAATCTACGGATTCTATTATTTAATTTATTAGAATATTAATTTAATTAAATAATAGATATTGTCATAAATGTATATCGATTATATATGTATTAAAAGTGTTTATGTCCAAGTTGATTGGACCTAGGGCATTACACTTACAGTCTACACTTCTCTGCTTTATGACATAAGGAAATCAATATTTGGTGCAAGTTTCTTTGTATGACTTTTTCATTTTTCGTTTTCTTATTGAGTTGTTCTTTTTGAGATTCCTATTTGGGCCAAAAACAAAGACTCGGGGAGCCGTTTTGGAGGCTCTATTGTTTTAATCAGAGTTGAGGAGGGAGACTAATTTAGATGGGGATAGGAAATGCGACTTAATTGTGGGCTTCTTGTTACTGCTTCGTGCGGTGAATAGAGATAACTTAGTATTTAAATATGAAGTTAATTAAGAGAAATGATAGGGTACTTTCGCCTGAACCAGTGCATAGATTTGGCCCTTGATTACCAGGCGCCAGAGTTCATGTAGGTTTTATCATAGGTGATAACATAATTCTACATGGATTTCTTTGTTTAAAACAATTGAAAAACAACATGTTGTGCGAGAGCATGTTATGCAAGATGATTATGTGACTTCCATCTATGCAAGATGTTAATATAACTGTACAAACTCTATCTAACGCAAAGTACGAAATTTTGTACAAGACATAATGAAACTCACTTAACCTTTGTTGTTGGTGGTTGATGTCCATCTTAGAATGACACGAAAGAACTCAAGAATATGTCATGGTTGTAGAGCTAAAGATCACTTCTTTGCCGATGCAAAAAGAAACGCCATTGCATAGTATGTAAGGATGGCTTTGAGAAATGTTTCGAAGTGGAGAAGGATGCTGAAAACAAAGGGAGATTATTCATTTGCTGCAGTAACAATTGTGGGTTTTGGGATTAGGTTGTTAAGGAAGAATCAGACGGTTCATATAGACGCGATAGCGGAAACTCGAGTGAACATGTGAATAATGAAATAGTTGAAGAAATGTCACTTACGTTCCAGTCTCGAGTTCGAATAAGTGCCGAAGAAGAACTCCAGATTTCACTGAACGTCAATGTCTGGACTGAAAGAGTACGCGCGCAAGTTAATGCAAAAGGAAAGCATGCAGCTTGATTAGTATATCGTGATCGAACGAGTTGTTTCAAATGTGTTTGTATGTATAAGACTAATGAGGCAAAATGACCCATTGTAAATTTATTTTCTGTATGAACTCCTTCTTGGCCATGAAAGTTGGTTGTTCAGCGACTATCTGTGATTCATTGTCTTTGACCTCATTTTAAATTTATTTTGCTATTTGCTATGGCTGATGAACATTTCCCCAACAGAGGTATTGCAATCTTGAAGAAGTAACTTAGCTTATTTGTCTTGTATGTTAAGGTTTATCAAAATTGTTTAAGCATATTGCGATGTCAGCAAAATTCAGAAGTTTGCAATTGTATGTTTTATTCTAATGTAATGTGAAAATACTAAAAATAATCATCTATAAATTTTCTGAATTCTGAGAGAGATTTACATTTGAATGCTTTGGTTATCTTTGTATAACGCTAATGTACAAATTTCTCATCTGTGAATACAGAAATCAACCAATACTAAAATTGTTGACAACGGTGGTTTTTGTTCAATTACAGACATTTGAACTACAGAAATCTGATAGAAACACATTAGTGTAGTTCCACTTCAATAGAAATCGAGTCCGAGTTTTGGACATCTGACTGGATCTTCATCAAAGGTGAAACTACTAAATACATGCTCAATCTGTTTTCAATTTGATATATGATAAAAAATTTGATATATGATAAAACTAGGAGAATTATCTACTTGTTTACAGCATTTGCATTTGTTCCATCCATGGTAGACCTCTTTACATGTAATCAGATCTAACAGAACAACTTCGAAGTCATGTGCATCAGTTTTCAGAGTTATGTTTTCGTCTCGTAGATAATCAGAATGTTCAGGCATTCCCAGTGTCAATCTTCGATCGGTTCATGGACTATGATGATTAACTGACAGCAACTGAATTTTACTACACAATCTAGGTAGAATGATTCATCCAAGGATATCAAATTCTTTAAAATTATTGAATGAAATTGAAAAAATCTTAAAGGCAAAATCTTGTTTAGCATAAAAATAATCAGTAAAAAAAGCCGAAAAGAATGACATTTTGCCAGAGTAGCATCATAAGCTTCTTCAAACAAAAAACCAAAGGCACATTGAAGGATGAAAATACTAGCTACACTCAATGGATAATGCCACATGGAAAACACCAGACGATCTGATGCGCTCTTGCAGCAGATATAAACCAATGGCAATTTCATGTCCTTGGATGAATCATACAACCCTGATGACATAAAATGAAGGTAAAGTAAAGTGACAGTAATGAGAAACAATTATATGCAGCCCTTTTCGCTTCAATACATGATCAGCCATAAGGGCCATCCTTTCAGCATATAGTTCAAAAGTAATGGATCAAAAGAGAAGCAATAAGTGCTCTTACATTTAACTTCGGCTCCAGTCACAACCCTCTCCCATCTTCACACGCCGAGCTTGGATAGCATAATGACATACATTGCCCCACATTAAAATACAATGTCAACAGTTAATTATGCAATTATGACGAAATGAAGTTTTAACTAAAGAATAAGAAAAAAAATGTATACCTTGTGAATCATACAAAAAGTTCGCAGACGACGGTTGTATGAAATTTCTAGACGATAAAGGTTGTGAGAGGGAGAATGGTGTTGGGAAGGAAAATTGTGAAAGAGAGAATAGTGTTGGGATGGAATATTATTGAGTTGGTTGAACATTGATTCCTCCATCAACCATATTGCTAAAGCTTTTTTTCGGCCTTTTAATAGTCACAGATGTCGATCCGACCTGCATGGAATAAATGGTAATTCTGAGTTGTATTTTGAAAAATGGCTAAACAAGTAATAATCTAGACAATGTACCTTCGCTTTATTCGACGTAGTCTCTAATGGACTTTTTCTCCTGAGTTTCCTTGACTTCCTTTCTTCGAGTCTGTTTCGGATCCAAAACGTCGGCACTCGAATTGTTGCCAAAATCATTATCTACATTGAGGAGCTGCGTGGTAGGTTCCGAATCACAATTACTTCATGTAATCGATTTCATGGTCATAAGCTCTTTACATTGAACCTTTATCCACTCCATTATTGCTCGTGAATGGATTTCATCATCAGCAACAAAGTTTGCCACCTCCGCAAAACCATTAGACATCTCCTCATATCTCAATTGTGCCTGAGTATTATCTAAACCTGCGTAGTTTACTGCAACCTTCGTGTGCGCTTGACGAACATCTCGCCTTCATCGCCGCAATATTAACTCTCTAGGACATGTGTGACGTCATTCTGGACCAATACTATGATCACGTGTCTACATAGTATTCCCCGAAATTCAAACAAGTGACAACTGCAAACAAAGTCAACTATGTCTCTAATGAACGTTACGATGAACATCTCTCTCTTCTTATAATCATCGTGCATAACAGTCTCATGTACTTCATGTGTCGAAACCGTTGCGGCCTTCATGCGTAGACATCACGTCGCAATACACCTTTTCTGTTAACTCTTCTTGAAATTCACGAAATTTTTAAATGGTATACACTAATTGAAACTATTACTCCATTTCGAATTGTGTTGCACACGGTACCATTTGCGAGAATGACTTTAAATCAGCATGAAACTCCTTCTCAACTTTATTTCTAAGGGCACGTTCGTACTGTTCGACAAATTGCTTCAATAAGGTTTTCGAATGCACGTAACTATCGAAGAAGGCGTTCATACTCTCAATTCTATAGGTAGTGGACATCCCTGCCAAGAAATGGTTTTCAAGAAGAAAGGAACCTAACGTCCTATGTTTTCATACAAGCCAGATAGTCAATCATTGTCAAGCAATCCATACGTATCAATCATCGTTATCCATCCAATTTCAAATTCTTCACTGGATTGCGAATCATATACCAACATGTATATAGCCCCAAATATCGAAGCCTTATTCACGTGGTAGCCAAACTTCTTAGGCGACTTTTTCAAAATGTGCCACAAACACCATCTGTGCTTTGTAGTCGAAAAACAATCTAAATGACATTTTGCATTGTCCTATCTTGATCGGTAATAATACCATGTGGAGCTTGATCGTGCATGCATTGAGGCCATGTCTTGAACAACCATACAAAAGTGTCCATGTCTTCGTTCAACACCAATCTACAACCAAGTAGTCAGGGGCGGAGCCAGGAATTTTTGTCAGGGTGGGCACAAATTTGGAAACTATTACCCAAAAGCTAACCTCTTCTCCCAACGATTCGCACTGAAAAGAAGATGTATTGTGTGATCAACCAGATGTGATTTATTGGCATGATAGGAAGAAATCATTTGCCCAACATTTGTAGTTCTATCATGACATCTCCATGATTCAACTGCATGTCCTAACTCTTCCGAGTAGGAAAGTAGCATGCTTGATTGAGAAGTTTCCCCACATTGATCAAGCCCTTCTAGAACAACTAAAGTCCTCCTTGAATCACTGCTGTGATTATTTTCCATGTGAATTTGTCTTGATGAGCACTTGAATGAAAATTTCAACCCATAGCGAAAACTTGTTGATAGTCGCACTGCTGCTGCTGCAAAATTTCTACAAAGAACAACAAGTGATAAGCAACAACCCTAAATTACAAATGAATATCAATAATTTGTCTTATTTCACAACAAAAATACAAAATTCTATAACATGTTAAACATGTGGAAGCTATCGCACCAGAGAGCGACTCAGGCAAGAAAGACGGAAATGTCATGAAGTGAAGGGGCGACTCAGGCGAGAACTGAAGACCTGATGTAGATGTTTCTAATGTTTTTGGATTGGGCCGGGTAGGTAAAGTTGGGACGTTTAGCGTTAGCATATTAGTAAAAAAAAAATGAGCCTAGAAAAAAAATGAGTCAAGAAGCTGGGCCTTATTGAGCTCCCCCTGCAAGTAGTTCGATAGTCCGTGATGATTTACGCCAACGAAATGAGCGAAGGATATGTCGTGCTTATTAATAAGATAAGTGGTATCAAATGAAACAACATCGCTAAACTCCTTGTACGCTAGCCTACATAGATTATCTGTCCAGAATACATTACGCAGTTGCGACTCCTCATCCAAATCAATACTGAAGTAAAATCTCAAGCATTGTGCTTGCATTTTTGAAAAGTACGATTGATTTGCTGTCGCATCTCCTTCTTCAAGTCTTAATCGCCTCGATCATTTTATAGAGTTCCGACAATCCTTCTCAATACAAGTCATGTTCTCATATCCACTTGCTTCTACGACTACATAGTTGTAACTTTTATGCAACATAATTCCTGCTAAATCATTCACCCGAAGCATTCGTTTCAAAGCTGCACTCAATTGTCTGTTGCATCGATATAACCTGGATTTAGTAGGACTCGTTTCGTGATTGTGGTCAAGGTTTACAATGTTAATTCTCTGGTTTCCAAAACTATCAGCCGATACAGATATCTAGGCCTTACAACCCATCTTAACTATTGGTTACGACTTCAAACAACTGCTGTTGTTACCCATTCTTTCGCTTTCTCGACTGCATGTCAACGTCACAAATCTTACAACTCCATCGTCGCCCTTTTTCGAATTCCGCTTCTTAATTGGATAACCCACTGAGTAAGCATATGTCTTGTAAAAATCATACTGATCTTTTTCAATTTTAAACAACATTCCAACCTCTGGCACAATCACACCAACTCCCGTAGATGTTTCACCTTCAACTACGTTGATGGGCTCCTTAACATTCTCACTCTCAGATTGCACCACGACATCGTCACACTTGTCTTTCACGTCGTCCATAATTTATTCTGGTATAAATAAAACAACGGTCATGTTCATTCAACATATAGCACAATTATAATTTCATTTGCTATGTTTAGGTTTAAGTGAGTAGGGATAGTAAGCTCAACATCTGGTCCTTAGAGCTTCATTTAAAACAATTAGTGTCTAGAAGAAGTCTTCAACGATTATAACTCAAACAACATCTATAATAAATCAAGTTGAAGGTCATAATTAATAATGACAGAATTCAACAAGAATGAGTTCAATATTCTGGCAATAGAGGAGGCACACGTAAGTTCAATTCATCGAAATTTTAGCTCAACTCTGAATCTTATAGTGAAGCAACGATTGCGGTTAATAATATCCAAATCAAACTGAACTAGCTAATACGTAGCTACATTTAGTTCAAATTGGGCAACAATGATTCTTTCCTTCAAACACCAAAAAATCGGATTTTGGGCACCAATGATTCATTCCTTCAGCAATCATTTATAAACACCAGAAAATTCATATTTGGACAGCAATGATTTATAAACACCAAAAAAAGATTCCCATCATCATATTAAAATTGATTCAAATCTACCTTTAACTGAGTTTCTGATTTGGGCAACAATGCTTCTTTCCTTAATCGTTGACAATGCATGCTCTTCACTGGTCGGGAAGCTGGGGGAAACCGGTTGAAGAGGAAAATGGTTGCAAACGAAAGATGAAATGGGAGCGAAGAGGAAAGAGGAAGAGAAAATGGGTACGTGAAAAAGCTTCTTTTCGGGTCGCCGTTCGCCGACAACGCCTGATCTTCACTGGCCGGGAAGCTGGGAAAAATCGGTTGAAGAGGGCAATTGTTGAAGATGAAAGGGGAAAGTGGGAGGGAAGAAGAAATATGAAAGTGGGAGGGAAGAGGAAAGATAAAAGTGGTGCGTGAAATTAAGTTTCCCTCCTTTAGACCAAATAAAAAATCAATAATTTTAAACGCCTGTTTTTTAGTCTGTTTATAAGTTTGGTCAACAAGCTTTTTCCCCGTTATTATCTTCTTTTTCTTCTTTTTCCCAACACCCAATACATTTTTACAATTGGCTCACTGGCACCATACCCTTGACAATTTTACCTTCTAAGTCCATGTTTGGTACACATTAAAATTTTTATTTTTATTTTTCTACCCATTTTCAAGCACACATTTTTTCAATAAAATAATATTTTCCATCACATCAATAACTTTTCCTTCTTTTTCAACTACATATTCTTTTTCAATCTATTATTTCAGAATACATTCTTTCAAAATAATGTGGCTCAAATACACCCTAAGTATGAGTAGTACCATCTATGTACTATATATAAAGGGTTTTGCTATATCATATATATGGGCCTGGACCTCAGCCTCACTCTAGCAAAACTCATTTGTGGTAGTGGATTTTCGAGATGTGTCTTAAATAATTTAAAAAAATGATTGTGGGTGTCATATTGGATGATAATCACCAACAAAATTCTTGAAATATTTTTCAATTTAGATAAGAGGAAATTGTCTTCAAAGAACCAATTAAAAAAATCTTCTAACATTTATAATCCCAACTTCCAATTTGGCGAGTACAAGATATAGGTGCGTTAATGGGTTGAACAGACTATTCGATAAAAAAAAAAATACTATCTAGCACTAAGGTGATCACACTTGATGTTTCAATTAAATGAATAATGTGATATTACATTTAAGTAAATTGTCATTTAATGTCATCCAAATTGCCACCTAAATTGATGCTTGATACTGATGAATAGTATTACTCGTAAAATAATGAATTTGAGAGAAAACTGGACCAAATATCCCCACTTTAAAAATACAATGAATAAATGTCTTCTTTTAGTGAGGTCTTTATTCGATTGACACCTCCCTTTCAACCCAACCATTTTTTTGCCATGTATTTATTTATACTTAGTATCATCATAACCTCCAATGTATTTTGAAGACAACACTCGACCAACAAAACTTTCAACTAGGAGAAATCCAGCAATTAGACGACATTGGATATAATTGTTTAGAATAATGCTAAATGTACATCATTTGGTCGACATCTTTGTGTACATTTCATTGGAATTCAAAGTGTTGGATGAGAAAGTGTGTTTTTTTCTCAAAATTGTCCAATCATATATTGCCACGTAACACAATGTAAAAAATGATTAAAAAAAGACGTACATGTAGCATCATTGAATTGTTTATTACCTAATCGTTTTGTATTGATGATGTTGTAGACATTGTCATATTTTTGGTTAATTTGTAGTTCTTGGAATGGTGGTCAGTCTTCTTCTTTTGTTATTGAAATTGTTGTCGATATGTAATATATGTTGGTATCAAACAACGGATTATTTTGAGTAGTTTATTGCTATTATTTTCCGTTCGTTTGGTTGTTTCTCCCAATGATATTGGCTTGGGTGACAGTGCTAAAAATACATCCACTTTGACTATTTGCTAACAAGTGAAAAATCTTTTATTTATACAAGTTTCATACATATGATATTGAAAATCAAATTTATATAAACAAGTTTCACATGTGAAACAATACCAAATTCGACATTCAGCCAAATGTGTAATGAAACTTGAATTGGTATTGTTTCACATGTACGAAACTTGTATAAAGAACGATTCTTTAATTTTTGTAAGAAAACTTAATTTTTGAAATGGATTCTGTTCATTTGTCATTTTTACACACTGTTAGTGACCACGCATGATGTTATGTTAAATAAATGATGGTCTATTAACAGGTGACTTGTTTGCAACATTATATGAAGTTGGGTGATCAAGGTGAATTAAAAATCTGGATGGTTATGATGACACTAAGTGTCTGTTTGGGTCGGATTAAAATTCGATTTTAATCTAAATTAAAGTCAAACAATCAATATTAATCACATCCTTTATGGGTCCCACATCTTTTGAACCACACATTTCAAAAATTTCTATCATAATTCACTTAAAATCTGATTTTAATCTACACCAAATACCCTCTAAACATAAATAAATAGACTATAGATGAATTGAAACCTTACATTTTACTTATTATTTATAATCAATCATAATGTTTTGACAAAAAAAAAAAAACTTCCATGCCACCACAAGGTCAAAATCGTAATTACATCATATTTTGCCAATAATAATAATAATAATAATAATAGGACGGTTGAATAAAAAATGAGATGAAAAAGTTGGAAATATAAATATGACAATATATTAAAATTTAATATAATGCGTTTGTTGTATCTCACGTATGGCACACCACCTTTTTTTTTTCGACTTTAAGATAACTCCAAGAAGAAATGAGGACACGAAAAAGAGTTGTTAAATGAGCAGTCATGATTGAAGAGCACATGGTTCTTACTTTTGCGTAACGGAAAATGGTTACGCTACAAAATTCGTTTAGGTAGGCCACCGTAATTGCAGGGCAATTTAATTTTTAAAGCAAGGGCATGATGGTTGTACAGCCCCCTCACATGTGAGGGAGCCCACCATGAATAAAAAATTCATGGGCCCCATCTATGTGAGGCTCAATATTTAATTATTACATTTATGTTTCTATTTTTCATTTTTGGTACTTTAAAATCATAGATAAGTATTTAGTCCCAATTTTGTACTTGTTTTCATTTTAATTATATTATTGATCCTCAATATTTAATTATTGCATTTATGTTTCTAATTTTTTGATCATGTTTTGATCCTTTACCTTTAATCAATTATATTTTGCCTAGTTTTTATCCAAAATTTCGTTTTCATACTTTAAAATCTTAGATAAGTATTTAGTCCGAGTTTTGTACTTTTTTTGTTTTTTTTTTGTCTATCATAGATACGATGGATTTAACGAATTTTTTGGAGCAAAATTGTTATCAAGGACAATACGTATTAGTTGATAAAAGATTGAAGATAAGAATACAATGAAAAAAATTGAGATTATAAGTGTGACAATGACTAAAAATTATGAACATTCACGCAATTAAGTTGTGCATTTATAAGCAATGTGGTGTGAATATATTCAGTCATTTTTATTTCTTGCACGATATTTTAATTGTTCTTAAAATTCTCAATATTTACTTATTATAGAATTTATGTCTCTAATATTTTTTTTTATAACATTCTTGTTTTCAATCTTTCATTAATCAACATATTGTGTCTCTAATGTAATTAAATAATTTATTTAATTTCATTTATCACTTAATGGCTAATGCTAGATCAACGCTTTGTAGATTGAGATTATAAAATGAGTTGAGCTGAAAACATCATTCTTAGGGTGTCCACTGCCGGCTCGCGTGAGTGCATGACGTATTATCGCGTGCTATGATTGGCAGTTACCTCTTTGCTGATGTCATTTGACATCTTTTTGTACCCCCTCAATTATCTAAAGCTGTATTTTATTTTTTTAATCATTTTTTGTTAAATAGACTATAGCATTACCTTCTCTCCGAAAATTAATAACTATTAAAAATTTGAAAAGCTTATTAATTTAACCCCAAACAAATAATATTATTGAATTTTAACCCCTATTTGATTATCATTATTGTTTAAAAATAACATTTTAAATAGTAATTTTTTGGAGAATGAGTGGTTCAAAGTGAGAAAAAGATTTAAATTTACATTTTATTATATGAATATATAATTGAAAATGAATACAAAAAATAAATTATTTTATTTTAAAAGAAATCAAACGGGCTTAGACAGAGGAAATAGTAATTTTGATATTTGAAATGAATTTTTTTGACTATTGGTCTCAACTTAAAGTCTAAATAGTAAATTGGTCCTCGATCTTCGGAAAAGAACAAGTTAAACCCCAACCTATCACTATAGGTGTACAATTCACTTAGCAACAGTGGAAACTATCCAGAAGTCCTTTAAATCATCAGGTAACCTTCACAAGTCCAATGTTACGAGCTGGCTCGGCCCTTTCCCGCACGAGCTCGGCTCGAGCTTGTTGGTTTTTGGGAGAGCTCCGCTCGTGCTTGAACTCGTTGCTCGGCTGACTGGCTCGTTTATTTTTATTAGGATAAAGCCATTTGTACAATGTATTTTGACAACATTGTTTACAATGTTATATGTGGCAAAAAACTGTTGGTTGGAAATATAAACTATTTTTAAATTGCCCAATGTAGCATGTTGTCAACAAGATTGTAAAAAAATTGTACATCAAGCATGATTGTTTTTATTAATATAACCTGATGATTAAGCTTCCATTTGGATATAAATTTATAAATAATTTATAAATTCAGTCAAAATCAATATTAATTTAAATTATATATTCATAATTGTTACTCATTATTATTGACATATTTCGTATAAAATCACCTTTTTTTATAGATTAATTATAAATTTAGCTGACGGGGGGCCAAACAAATATTTGAATAGTTTCCAGTAAATTTAGAAAATGTTGGTCAGGTTTTTTGGTAATTAAGATATTCTCTTTTCAACTCACGTATAAAAGCAATAAATTTTGGGACTCCTGTATTGACCCAGCCTTTGAATTCCCTCAAAACTCGGTCTTTAATTACAAATATTTTTAATTTATTTGGCTTTCCACTTGGTCAAAGAGTCCCTTCATTTCATAACAATCTCGAGGAAGGAGCATGCAACTCTCAAGTAATTTAGCCCACGTTTGGTGTCCATTTTCAACCACATATAATTTACTTAATAAAATATTCTGTACGTAAATTTAAAATTTTATTCTTATTTTTTAATTATACATTCTCCTAAAAATAATATTCAAAACTCTCCTTTTTTTTTTTAGATAATGGTTACCAAACAGGGCTTAATAATTAATATAGAGCTTGTTTGGGAGCTTAATAATTAGGAAAAACAATTATGAATTCAATAAAATAAAATTTATGATTGAAAATGATTTTCAAACAATATACCCAAACGAGACTTTAATTACCCAGCCAAACCCCACACGTCTATTTTAGCCATTCTCTATCTGGAAAAACACCTTAGCGTATAAATTAAGAAACCCAAAAGTCAATATTACAGCTGCAAAGGATGCCCCACATTATATGTGTATATATATAGGCATCTGTATTCCCTGAATCTCAATCCATTCAAACAAGTTGTTCATATGTTTTACAGTTTAGGATTATTATCATGAGCAATATTCCAACATCCTTAACAAATTCGTCTCTTACACTCTTTAAACTTGCCATTTCGGCATCAGATCCTTGGCCTTTTTCTCCTGTTTTCTTGTAACGACTTTGATTAGATCTCTCTCTGTCTGCAAGAAAAAATCTCGGGTATTCTTGTTTTTCTGTGTTTTTTTTGTTAAATCTCGAGATGGGTAGTGGAGATAAAATTCATCTGAACATGCCGCTGATTCATTTCCACCACCACCAGGGGAAGAAGGATATACCGAAGGGTTATGTGGCGATATCGGTGGGGCAAGGGGAGGAGCAGCAGCGGTTCATTGTTCCTGTGATCTATATCAACCACCCGCTCTTCACCGAGTTGCTTAAAGTGGCTGAAAATGAATATGGATTTGAACAGAAAGGTCCAATTAATATTCCTTGCCATGTTGAAGAATTTCGCCATGTTCAGTGTATGATTGA
>CAIGRL010122626.1:0-17649 GCA_903798325.1 Fraxinus xanthoxyloides | reverse complement strand
CAAATTTCAGCCTGTGTTTGGGGAGGGTAGAGAGAACCTGGTCAGGAGATTTGGAACCCAGCTCAAGTTATGACAAAATAAGAAGTAGGTCCAATCTCGGGCTTGCGAACAATGCCAGGAATGGTGGGGGACCCACGCCTTTCGACAACGTGGTCGCCACGCCGAGGCTGGTGAGGAGCAGTGGGATGAGAAGAGATTGGAGCTTCGAGGATTTAAGAAGAACGCTTCAAGGATAATAAGAGATTAGATGATTTTTTAGAGTAGTGTCCGTTGATTATTATCATAATTTTTTGCACTTGCATCAAAATGGTACAACATTTGTTCGTCCATTATTTCGTTTTCTCCGTATTTGGAGATGAAGAAATAATGCTTGTACATTTAGTCGTCTTCATGTCACTGTGTTGACGTTTCTAGCCGGAAGCTCTCGTAGGTGTTTGAAAACACGCCAACTTTAAGTGACAAATGCTTATTGTTTATTGATTGTTTGTTTCTGATTTTCTTTTCTAATGTTATGCCGTCATTTTGCTTAATTACAAGAGTCCATTGGCCTCACCAACTTATGGAGTTGGACATAGGATGTTGTCCACACATTTGATAGGATCCATAGCTTATAAGCACTTAAAAGCAAAACCAAACAAGTACTAATATCAAGTTCAGGTCGAGGTCTTGTATAACCATGAATACACTTAGTCATCTTCCCCACACTTTGCTCACGAAGTAGATCTGATAGTCATGACAGGTCTATGGCTCTATTTTATCACGTTTATGCTATGTAGAATATCCGATTGAGAGTTTTGAATCCTGCAGAGTGGAGAGATAGAAACAATATCTGCAAATATTAGTATTCCATTTATAATTTTTGAAATGCCAAAATGAGGGACTCAAATTTCTGTTTATAGATGACATTAATTCGATAAATTCTCTGTTAGAATAGAAAACCTTAATAATCAATCAATACGTTGTTTGTAAACAGTTGTCTGAAAATATATAGTTAAGGTGTAATAAAGACATGAACTAAGGATGTTGAAACTCACTTATCAATGAGAATGTACAAAGACGCCACAATTGGACTGATATAGCTTTGACTTCTTTATATTATTGTGTATCTTATCATATATTGTGTTGTCTTATATAAAACTCATAACCTTATTATAAGGATACGATTTCGATCCAAACAATGAATCCTATTTGACATTGTCCTAAGGCCTGCCTGCAAAACTCTAGTATTTATTAATGATCCCAGCCCTCTTCTCCCTTGTCCCTGGCCGGCCAGAATGGTGAGTCTTTTCCTCTAAATTTTCTGTCATTACATCTCTTTTTTTGCACTCTGATCCGAAAACGATTCTTGGGATTTTGATTTTGTTAGGCAACATGCTGCAGAGAGCGAGCTGTATTGGTGGCAGTTTACGTAGAGAGGCCGAGGAGGAGGTTGCCTTCCAGTAATTACCACCAACAGCGGCACTTCCACCAGGCTAATCTTGCTGCTGGTGGTAGAAGGTATAATAGGAGAGCGGAGCTTCTTGACTATGCTAGAGACCTGCGAACATTTGCACGATCAGGGGCGTCCTCACCAGTACATTCGAGTTCGCACATCATACAACCTCGTGCAGTTCAGATTACTCCCGCTCAAAGAAAGACAAGAAAAACATTTGCTCCAACTTGTTTGGGAAACTGGAAGTTTTTATTACCAAACTTTCTCACATCGATGATAGCCTCAAAAACATTGAAAATGAAGAAGAAAAACAAGGATAAAAACGGTGTATCCACAATTACTAAGATAACAACAGTGATGAAACGCCTCCAGGTAACTTGTAGATTCCCTTGAAGCGTCCTCTATTATAACCTACATTGTATAATTTTAGATTACCTTAAAAGAATATTTTTATACTTTTCAGATGAAGAAAAAGAAGAGTTTCTTCTCAAAATTGTTTGCAAAATTACGGGATCATCGCTAGAATGGAAATTCAGACGAAACAAATCCATCGAGTTATTCAAGAACTCGTATCAAAGTATGCAACTTTCTCTTAAATCTAACTTGTACAAGAACAGATTGCTATGAACAAGATTATGACGACTATAGTTGAAATAATTCATATGCCTGCAATCAAATACATTATAAAAGACTAATAGCAGAAAATTAAGAACTTGACCATGGAAGAACTGACATCAAAAACCTAATGTGCTGCTTACGTAGACGGCTATAGGAACTCTAACTACATGATTGTTATTCCCCTCGAACACCACCTCACCGAATGTGTAAGCATTAGTCATCTGAGTTGCGACCAAGAAAAGTGTAATGTGCCTCGAAGCATTGACGCTGATCTTAAAAGATTGAGGTTTCACGGTAATGTTCACTCCAAAAGGTTCTCTCACAAGCACTTTGTACTTCTCGTCCAACTCACCTACATTAGTCACCCTTCTAGTCACCTTCCTAGATCCCACCAAATTTGAAACTGTCACACTTGCTGTGTTCAAATCCGAACACCATTCTGTTTTCTTAGATGGGCACCCGACACCCACTGCTCGTCTCACGGACTTGTCGTCAACCCCCGGAACTGTGCATAAAAATTGTACGTAGTGTTTGAAATAAACGTCAAATATGAGTCCTGCATCGATTGCTTTGGAAGGATTGATGGAACCTGCTCCAAAGTCGAACGGGGTGGCTGGAGATAACTTGTTTTTCTGTTGGGCTAGAATCGGAGCCCCAGAAGTAGCAGTGAAATTGGCCGTTGTCATCATTGCTGAAGTGATAGCTGCCGGGCTCCAGTCGGGGTGCTTTTGCTTTATCAGTGCAGCAATACCAGCTACATGCGGGGTAGCCATGCTAGTTCCAGACAATAATGCAAAACTTTGCCCTGGAAGGAAAATATTTCGTAAACCAAAATTCTGAAGTCCAATTTATTAAGACTATATCGAGTCCAATTATTTTCACCTACCTTTGATGTATTGATCTCCATCACTATTAGGACTCCAGGCAGCCCATATCGAGGAGCCTGGAGCCATGATAGTAGGTTTGAGGACATCTGCAGTCTCTAAAAGAGCATTGTTAACATCAGGACCTCTTGATGAGTACGATGCCACTACTGGAGCCTGCCCAGTATAAGTGGCATCCCTGCCGTCTAAAATCCTTGCTGTTGCTCGAAAGCCTATAGCAGCTCCACTTCTGCTCCTTATCGTATTCGAATTGTAATATTCCCACAGAGCCTACATCAAAACAAAATCTGTCTTGACAATTTTAAAGAAAAGAAATCATTATGTTTTGTTTATATGTCAAGAGAGGTACAGAAGATGATTCCATATTGTTTAGAATGATTCCCGGGACTTGTAAGGTCACTGTGGCACCCTTAATCTGCTCAGAGCCAATATCAGGATCCATGGTTAGTATGAAACCAGCTGCCCCGGTTTTACTTATAGTGTCTGCAACTGTAGCAATAGTAGCTGCCTCAGATTCAAAGTCGAAGGTATACGTGCAGATGATTAGCTTCCCACGAACTAAGGACCGAATGAATGGATCTGCATTCTGGCAGCTCTCTACAAGACCTGCCGTAATGTTCCTTTGACAAACATCAGCAGCAGCTGCGACCGGGAAAAACACTCCTCCAACCGTTGGAGCTTCAGTATACGCAGAATCGACATTTTCAGAATTTTTAGGAAGAAATTTCTGAATTGAAGAAACTGGTAAGTAAACTTACGTGCAAGTCCGGTTCCAATTAAGCTTTGGCCATCTCCCAATCTGATCGAATTATTGTATCTCCGATCAGTTATGGAGGCCGCAACACTGGTGATCCATGGACTAAAAGAAAGAATTGAACTAGAAGAAGGTCCTCCATTTCCAGCAGCTTGAACAACCAGAACACCTGCTTTTGTTGCAAACAGAAGTTCCAATTCCAGGACGTTTAAGAATGCAGAAGGGCCAGATGGCACGCTTGCTGGCCCTATAGAAAGACTTAATACATCAACCCCATCTTCTACCGCCTTTGAATAAACAAAAACTTCAGATAAGTTAATTCACTCTCTTTTCCCTAATAAACTACTGATAACTGAGTTCAACGGATAAACCTGATCAACTGCAGCCACAACGTCCGACATGTGACCTCCCAAAGGATATACAGCTTTATACACAGCAATCCTGCAATGCCAATATAGTGTATCACAATTCAATTCATTAAGATATGCAGCTTTCTTATTGCGATTTAACTTGAAGATACGAAAAAAAAAATGTCAGTCTCTTGTATCTACAAAGAGTTGAGTACTTATTTAGGAAAGATAAGAAAGAAATCGGTTTATTACTGCGCTCCTGGTGCCATGCCGCTTGCAAATCCATAATTGAAGTTGTTAACTATCACCGGAATACCATGGTTTCCAGCTGCTGTTGAAGCTGTATGGCTGTTAAATTACACCAACTTCAATGCATTAAGACACCAAAAAAATAAATTATCACTAATCAAAATGATACATGCCTTCCATGACCATCAGCATCAAAGGGAGAAGCAAAGTCGTGAGTGGAATTAAATTCTCCGGCTGCAATTGCAGCTCTTGCGAAGTACTGTGCTCCAACTATCTTGCCATTGCACGCTGATGGAGGAAATTGCTCACCGGTCAAACATTTCCCTTTAAACTTAGTTTTGGTAAATAAATTTGCAGGGCCCTTGAAACCTTCATTTGTAAAGCTTGGATGGAACGGATTGATTCCTGTGTCTATGAGGCCGATAACCACTCCTTCGCCTGCAAGCATAGATCCACCTAATGCAGGCCAAACACCAGTAGTAATTCCTAAAAGTTCAGGCGTATGTGTTGTAAGTTTCTGCAATTTTGTATCTTCGTGGATCGATCTAACTTTTTCCGCACTTTCCAGCACACGAAGCACCTGCTGAAAACTACATCGTTAATGTTTTTCTGTCTGAAATGATATAACAGTAAAAATAGCACAGCATCTTGATAACAAATTACCTTATTGTCTGTCGCATAAATTGCAAAGCCATTCAACAAATGAGTGTAGCTATACAGCTTGATGTATGACCCTTTCTCTAGAAGCGATTCTAGGAAAATATCGTGCTCTCTCGTCATTCTCTCCTTGTAGATTGCAATATTTTCGTCATTCCTAATCCAAACAATGAATTGGTCAGCAATTGAAGCAAAATTTCCTATTAGAAAAGATGAAAAAACATATGTTATGATTAATTAAGAGACCTAAGTGACATCATGACAACAGGGTCATCCTCCATCAAAACCACAAAGACCTTTGCTTCTACCGAGATGAGCTTCCATGTAGCGATGAAAGAAACAAGGAGAACGAATACGAACGCGGCTTTCATGGACGAATAACTAATCGAAAACTTAAAGGACATGATTTGTGGGTCGAAAGTAGAGGAGCTGATATAATGCAAGAAGAAGCACGTCTTTTGCATTTCCAAACCACCCCACTCCATGCATTGGGTGTCAAATGGAGTGGATGAACAAAGTTCATATTATTAGTAGCAGCCAGTTTGAGTTTCTACAAGGTAAACAAATAATATGAACTTCTTTGTAAACCATTTTGTGCTTAGCTCTCTTAAGATTGGATGATATTCTCAACAAAACATGTCCCAATTTATAAGGGATTATGTTACTCCTCCTAAAAAGGTTGACCTTTTAGGATGAAACTTCAAGTTTTAATATTAGAGTTCATTGAGCTCCAACAAACGAGTCACCATCTTGCGGCGGCATGTTAAGGGATAAATCCCAATTTTTTTTAAAGATGACAACATAGATAAATTTATAAAGAATTTGAGCTTATTTCAATTGAAAAGTGTGACGTGACATAAAAATCCGTTAACTCGTTGATTTCTACCCACCTTGACAAAATCCAGTACGGGTGGACAATTGCATTTTCTTAGAAATAGAGTATAAAGTTCAAGGATTAATTTCATTTGCGGTAGTGGCGTCAAATTTGGTGGTCTAACATGGCTTGTTCTCTATCTCATGTCCCCCATTCCAAAATTAAAGAAATTGCTTAATTGATAGCCATAATAGATTTACGACTTAATCGATATCTCAAAAATCACATGTGAACTTTTTAATCTAAAGATATTGTCATAATCTTTATTTTATCATTTTCATTTTTAGACTGTCACACATCGATTACAATCCATTACGTTTCAACTTTCAACTAAGCAATTTGTGTTAGTTAGGGGACTACTAATGATTGAATATGACCGAGTAATGAAATTTGATAAATTAAATATTAGTAACCCAATTTAGATTTCACTAAAGTAGGTTCAAAGACTCCTCTCTAGAGACTACAATTTGATGAAATTCACCCTAAAATTCAGTGACTACAATGAAATCAATTTAGAAATTAATGGCTAAAACGTATCTTCTCTCTCTCATTATCAATATCATGATTTTTATCTAATATTCATTATATTAAGGCCCTGTTTGGTACAAATTAAAATCAAATTTTTAATCTTAGTCAAAGTCAATCAATCAATATTACCTACATCTTTCATGGATCCCACAACTTTTCAACCACACATTTCAAAAACTTCTATCACAATCTACTAAAAATCTAATTTTAATCCTCACCAAACACCCTCTAATTAACAAAAGAAAAAAAAAATAGTTGCGTGCAAACTATGTGCCTCTCGACTCACAAAATCTCTCAAGTTGCTTAATCTTCTTATCTTTCTCTTCATCTCTTGTGTGGTATGCAATTAATTTTGTGATAATAGATAATGGATTTTCACTAATTTTTTCCTTTTGATATTCGATAAAGGATTTGGGTGTGTTTTTATTTCATGTTGGGTTAGGGATGACAAAAAGCTCGTGGGCTCGGGCTCGGCTTGGAAAAAGCCTGAGCAAAGCCCTGCTCGGGCCGGCCCGTGCTCATTTCTTTAAAAAAACTGAACATTTGAATTTCTAGCAGGCAAAAGCAGAAGGGGAAAAAAATCGAGCCGGCTTGGCCAGGGCTCGGGGCCTCATTTTTGTTGCTCGGGCTCTGTTCGGGCCAAAAAAATCTCGGGCTCGAGCTTTTTTTTTCCCGGCTCGGATTCGGCTCGATGACATAGCTATGTTGGGTGATTAATGGGTTTTATTTTTATTGAGAAGGATTTATTATGATTTGACTTCTCATAAAAAGAGATTAATTCTTGCTCTATTGTTACGCGTGATATCAAATTTCTGGATAGGAAAAAGAATCTTTTTGCGTTTCTTTCTTGTTTTAGTGAGCATGCTCCTATCAAACGCTTAGGAAGTTCGCGTTCTATTACTATAGCTTAATTCAATTGAACAATGCTCTGATATATATCCTGGATTAGAAATGAGAAACCGCCGATTTGCGCAGGTTGCAACCAGTGAAGATGAGGATGATGTGCCCCTTTCCTTGCGCCGCTCATTCGAAAAATTGCATCTGGACGATGATGAAGAATTTGAAGTAGAGGAAGAGATAATCGAAGGAGACAAAGACGGATGAGGATATTCTCGAGCCGGAGGTCAAGAGTGAAAATGAGGAGGCTGTTATTATCAGTCGTTCGAATACGACAGCATTACATACGATCTCGTAAGTGATTTGATTGAATTGTGATTTATCAATTATTTTATGCTCTGTGCTGGCAATTTGTTTTAGCGGAGTGAAAATTTCAATTATGGTCTTAGAGCTGTTACATCTTTCAAATTCTTAGATATGATTTATTTATTTTTTTTTTTAATTTTATTTTATTTTGTAGGAGGATCCTGTTCTCTTAGTTCCCGACAATGGAGACAAGAAGCCTTGCGTGGATAATCCCACTTGGAAAGGATGATGCTATTATAGCAAAATTGATTGCGTAGAAGGAAAATTGACCAAAATTAAAATTACGTTTGGTTTGATGTCCAAAAATTGCTAAGCATGTTTTGAAGGTATAAGGTGGAATAAACACCGCCTTATAGTTTAACTCCTCTTTTTTTTTCAAGTTTGATGATAAGGAAAGAACAAGAGAAAATAAAATGCATAGAAGAACATGTCAACTAGAAAAGTAGAAAGTTAAATTAGGAGAAAAGGCAAAACAAAAGTCATACATTAAGGGTTAGAATTTTCGCAGGACACAATTAGCGCTTGAATATTATATTTCGATTACAAAACCATGTAAAATATTGAGCAAAGTGTCGACTTATCGATACCAAGAAATTTAGAAAGAAGAAATGTAGAAAATGAGATTTTGGTTCGAGGTAAGAGTTCGACTCTTTGTTTTAAGATGATGATGCCCCTACATGTGCCAATACACTTATCTTCCAGGATGAAATGAACATCTCCCCGTAATATGAGCACTCCAAGTTTGTAGACCAAATATTTATTGATATTTAAAACTTTCTATCAATTTTTATTCACATATTTTTTAATAAAATAATATTTTCTATCACATCATTAACTTTTCCATCTTTTTAATCACATATTCATTGTCACATCATCAAAAAAAAAAATATTCTTTCTATTTTAATGTGCATCGTACATGAGCTAAAAAACGTAATTTTTAATATGAAAGACATTTTCGGTTAAAAATATTCCATCATTTGTCATATCCATACTTCACCACGATAACTGCAAATTTCAACAATTTGTTAAACGTCTCACTTTCGGTCTCTTCTTGTAATTTTCCTAAATCTGATTCGAGAAACTAAGCTCATGTCTGAGAGTCCGAGATCCATTTTTTTGGAATAATAATTTTTTGAAAAATGTATGATAAATAGTTGTGGATGATAATTTCTAGAGAAATTCAAAAGCCCGTTTGATACAATACGATAATCAGTTATAGAAGGAAAAAAGAAAAATAAATGCCAACAGATATCTCTCAATCGGCCTACCCTCTCGACTTCAAGTTTAAATACTATAATTCATATTTTAATTCGTGTATGATATTTTGATAAATAGCTATAATTGTTCGACATGGGAAGTGATTTCATCTGGGCAAGATTGTGCTTGAAGAAGCTCCAATCGCGTGAAAGGTGGCGCAAACTGCAAGATGTAATCTTCATCTACAGCCACGGAATGGGGTTCAAATCAACGACTTTTAAACACACATCATGTTGAGTAAATGAACAAAATTGAAGACATCAAACAAAGTCAATCGTAACTAATTGAATCGAATGTTCTTACTCTCTTTAACTGTCCCATAAAGCCAGCATAACACCTCATCAGCAAATGCTAGGCACACTCCTCCCTGCCAGAATCCCAACACGAAGGTAAAGTTATGAATATATTTGGCACGGTTTGATGCACACGCCTAAAGATTAATGTGTACATACATTTAATGCGGCATGGAATGAGAATGTGGCGTGATTTGCAAGGACATGATTTATACGAGAAAAATACTAAAAATCATATACGATAAAAAGAGAACAATGAACATATGCAGACATCAATTTACCTGCCAATAGTTTTTCATCTTTACTCTCTGAGTTATATCTTTGGTTCTTAGTCTTTCAGTACGGACAAGTCGGCCAGCATCATCCCTGCATCAAGAAAATGTCAACAAATATGAATATCTACGAAGACACGAGGAAGAGGGAAGCGAAAGGTTTTTTTTTTATTAGGTAGCAGAAATTAAGTCATCCATACAGGATACAGAAAAAAGGGGAATTAGTTAGGAATTAAAAAGCATATAACAATACCTGAAACCAATGACAATATATGGTACACCAGCAAGGAATGACTGAATCTGCAGTAGCAAAGATAGAATTGATTCCAAATCCGATACAAAGAAAGTCAAGGTACATGTCTGACTATATAAATTCCAATCAACCGATAAAATTTAAGAAGTTAACAAGCTTTAACTCAAAGCAGTGATGGGCTTCCCCAAGTGAATCAAAGCATTGAGTTCCAAAATAATGGCAGATCACAAGAATATGTCGTAAAATAATCAAAGTTCAGTTAATGTACTAGACAGTAACAGTAAATGTGTGTTTTCATACACAGAAGTAAGCTTCTAAAGTCACAATAACAAAATTTACTAGATCATCAATATACACGATATCGAACTTCCATTCAGCTATAGTCACTCTCGAATAAAGAAACAAATTATAGATGGCGTAAGACCCAAAGAGTGAAGTAGTTGAAAAATCAGAACACCAAATGGACGAAAACTATAAATTTATGGACTTGCATCACCAAAATATTACAAAACCAAGTCATTAAAAAACAAGATAAATTTCCTGCCAAAACTTGCCAATCAGGGCATATATTATAGTAGTACATACAAGGCCAGATGAAGACCGCATGTAGACCTAAACTAAACTTTTAGTACGTAATGGAAACTGGCTTCCCATATTAGATGCATGACTTTGAATTTGTTGGTTAAGCCTTTTGACATTAATAGAATTGATTGCTGCAGCTTCAGCAAGCAAAAATAGGAACTTGTTCTTAAGAATTACCCAAACCATTACAAGTTCCCTGCAACATCACTAATCGGGAATCATAATTTCTCCTCGATGTATAACATCACTAAATCAGGTAAGATAAAACAATATCATGCATTAAGTCTTTTATTGCTAAGATATCATTTATAGTCTTACAAAACCTTGTTGACACTTTTACTTCCTTTCACCTCGGCAGTTCCCTTCAACAAGTTATTGATAACTGAAAGAACAAAGCATTCAAGAACATGAAAACATGCATCATCTTAGAATTTCAGTTACACTAAAGTCTCCCTCTTTAAAGCTCCCAGCATTTAGTAATGAAACAACAGATTCTCAAGCCATCAAGGATACATTCTACTGCGAAATTCTTACCCAAGATATTTTTATTTCAATTTCTCGTTTGAGTAAGAAAGCAGACGTCCAACTTAATGAAACCAATGACCTTTATTTCTGTGAAAAGATGGCAAGCGTTTGAATTGCCTGCTATAGAGGATAGATGGCAGACATATGTCAAATTAATGAAGACATTTACCGATAATTTTAAAAAGACGAGCATGGAGATGCAGTCATTCATGCACAGGTGAAAAGGAGTCTCGCAGAGTTCAGATATTCCAAAGTATATGAACAAGAAAACGGGGTTCTCTAAGTATATACAGATCAAGCAGACTTCTCCATGCAAACCGACATACTACTCACTTGATAAACAATCACATTTACAACATTGAAGGTGAGAGAAAAAACATAAAAAGAGAAGGAGAACCATGGGGGGATATTAATGTGAAAGGAGGAATATCCATACCCAGAATTTGAGTAATTTCTCCCTCTCATATTTTTCCTCGGTATGATAGTCTAACTGCAGAAAGTAAAAATGAAACAGAACAAGGTCCAAGATTACAAATTAGAAAAGTGGAAACAAAAGAAATCAGCAAGTATGCCAACCTCACGACTTGTTTTAAGTTCCACATAGAACCTTCTACCCTCATCGGTTGAATCACAACAGTCCATTTCGGCACCCATCAGGATTCGATGGGCTCCTAATTTGGTTTTAATCACAGAGCAGAACTCAGCATTGGCATCAACATGATGTATCCCTTCTCCATCAGCTCTTCTTGGATCTTCAGTGGCAAGAGCTTCGAAACAATAGCCCCAGTAACATCTATTGGAGGAAGGAGACATCACTTACAGATATAGAAAAGGAGAATAGAAATTTAAAGAATAGCCAATGATATAGCAGCATAAGTAAATAATGTGGGTCGACTATTCATCTATTAAAAAGCAACCCTACAATGTATGTCCATTGTACTCTACTTTGAACTATTAATTACTGCATCTTTTCACATTGGAAACAAATAATTTGGTCAAACTGGTATATATACTTTCATATTACTCTAATTACAAGCCTCGTGATATTAGCACTACTGGATCTGTTACTTCCTCACAATAATAACACACCACATCAGTTATATCCATTGCCTTCTTTAATCCTTAATAATTCACCCTTTGGAATGACACATGCCAGCTTTCCACTTCAGTTAGCAACTCTAAAAGTGTTGTGCCATTACTTTCTAATTTTTATTTTCTAAGAGGTGTTGTGTCCTCAACTGGGAATATAGTGGATTTTATAAGTCCTTCTAATACCAGGTGTCATGTATTCAATAACTTCTGTATTTATAAGGATTTCATAATAAAAGGATTTCAAGCTTAAAAGTTCACAAAACAAACTCTTTCGAAATTTCATGTTTTTAATGAGACTCTTGTGGATTCTATAAAAATCTTTACAATTCATGAAATTCATTAGAATTTATAATCTTTTAAAATCCATTAAAATCCCAATTGAGGACACCCTCGTAAATTGATTTGGAAGAAGAAAAATTTCAGAATTACCATAAATCTTTTCAAAACCATAAAAGTCATTTGCAATCTCCATTTCAACGGAAAGGCATATAGGAAAAAGTTGAGAAGATAAAAAGATAAATGGGCTTCCCATGCATCCTACATAAAACCCCATAAATATGTAACTTGCCCCCAGGGATTGGAGGATAAGAGAGAGCCCCATACCATGAAGGAAAGTTTTCGAAAAAGAAGAGAAATGTACTCCTTTACCTTCTACGATCCAGTTCACTTTGGGGCCTTTCTGGTAGTTTATGCACATTAAGATAGACGACCCCTTTCCGTTTATGCACTCCCATTTCCCAAGGCTCATGCCTGATATAAGCTGTCGCTAGTATCTACAGATACAAAAATACGAGCAATTAACTGTTATTATAGGAGTTTGCATGATAATACGTTAGAGACCAGGATGATCAACATGAAATATTCAGGTCCATGACAAATAAAGAAATATTATAAGAAACAGATGTATCTTTGTTATAGGAAATCATTCAGTCATCTAGTTTGACCCAAGAGTATGAACATGGGCATTTTGTTGAATGGTTTGCAACTAGCACTTAGAATTGAGTCAAGGTTCTGTCTCAAGTCCACATCTTTTCCTAAAGTCGTGAAGGAGCTTACACAACATATTCAAGATAGTCTCATTGGTGTATGTTATTTGTCAATGACATAGTTTTAACTTTCAATTGATGAGACACAAGGGTTTATTTTGTAAATTAGCATTTTGGTGTACTTTGTAACATAGAGGTGCTGTAAAACCAACAAAAATACATGCAATGCCACTTCGGTAATAATAAGGATTATACTGGATTTACGATAGAGGATCGAGTTATCCTTAAAAACAATTGTTTTTGGTATTCTGGTTTGATTATTAACAAAGATATATGAATTGAAAAGAATGTAATGCATATGATTAGAGCAAGCTGAATAAATGGAGATGTGTTATCCTTAACAACAATTGCTTTGGTATTCAGGTTTGATTATTAACAAAGATAAATGAATTGAAAATGTAATGCATACGATTAGAGCAATTTGAATAAATGGAGACGTGCTACACACTATGTGACAAAACAATGACTATAGGTTTAAAGGTCAGTTCTACAGAACAATTAGAAGTTTGGGCACAACAATACCTATAAGGTCAATCGTTGATGTAAGACAATTGTTCTGAAACTGCTAAAACCCATTTCCCAAGAGAAATCTTGTAGCAAAGTCCAATTCTAGGAATCTATCAAAGCTTTTTTAGACACTTTGTTTAGCACTTTAGTTGATCCCGTCTCGGTCTTAACAAAACAAGTTATCACTGAAGGGAGATACCCGACCGTCGTAAGATTTGAACCCCAAAATTTCGATTACCTAACCTTTGCATCGTCAAGCCCTTTTTTACCTAAATCTTTAACAATACACATTGTTCCAGGAATCTGCACCATAATATTAAGTATTGTTAAGATTCTCCTCTCTCTCTCTCTCTCTCTCTCTCTCACACACACACACACACACACACACAGCTTACATCTTCCTTGTACACGACGTTAAAATGTGAGGGCTTNTGTTTAGCACTTTAGTTGATCCCGTCTCGGTCTTAACAAAACAAGTTATCACTGAAGGGAGATACCCGACCGTCGTAAGATTTGAACCCCAAAATTTCGATTACCTAACCTTTGCATCGTCAAGCCCTTTTTTACCTAAATCTTTAACAATACACATTGTTCCAGGAATCTGCACCATATTATTTAGTATTGTTAAGATTCTCCTCTCTCTCTCTCTCTCTCTCTCTCTCTCTCTCTCTCACACACACACACACACACACACAGCTTACATCTTCCTTGTACACGACGTTAAAATGTGAGGGCTTTTTAAAGATAAACCTCATAATACACTCCGGTGGCATTATTTGCTATCAATTACTAGGTGTGTTTAGATGGAGAGAATTCTGAGAATTTTCTACCAATAAGCTTCACTGTTTGTTTTGTTACGGGGTAAAATTTTTATGGTTGCATAGTTGTGAACTTGGTTGATTTATAAAGGTAGCAGAGAGATGCATTAACCTAACGAGTTTATGTTCATAAAGATGTTTTGTTACACAGGAAAAGCTAGCCTTCCTCTGCTTTCACTGATCCAAAAACACTTTTCCCCGTAGCTTTCTAGGTTTCCTGACAGTTGAAATATCTAAAACAAAAGGCAAAAACTAAAGCAGCAAAGGAATTACCTTATTAAGGTTGTTACGATAAGTCTGCAATGAAAATGAAGACATGGAAAAAATTTGAAGTCAGTGGACTCGAAGCACATTCTTGGCGCATGATAGCTCAATATATAGCACAAGTCTTACCACAAAGTGCATGTTTTGTAAAGGAATACTTTTATTTCTTATGCAAGTGAGAAGGTCTCCAAAACCTTGAGAACCCAAATCTGGTGTGAAAACAAAAGAATTGACAGTACAAATCAGCTGATATTATTAAATAAGTGAAACTAGACTCGAAAGCGCAGCCCATGAGAAGAATTTTATCCTATCGCATACTGTTTGATAGAAGCATACCTTTTTTCTCAATGTATGTATCAAAACCTTCATTCAAGTCAGCCCCAATATCTTCAGTGATAAAACGCTTAAAAAGCCTCTAAAAATGTGGAAGACTAATCCAGATAAGCTGAAAATTAACATTGAATGAGACTCTGAGGGAAAAGTAACAAATGCTCACCAAGCTGCGATCATCAAAGAAGACATCCCCACCTTCGACACGACTATAGCAAGCAAGTTCAGATGGCTAGTATGCAAAATCATCAAAGAGAATGTCTCAGAAGACATAGTCAAAATTCATAAATCATAAAATGTGAGAATGAAATTATAACAAGCCTTACTACCCCAATTCACCTCCCCTTATCGCTCAGTTTAAAGCTCCTTCCACTTCCATTTTCTTTCTATCCTCAAGAAAAGAGAGGTAGACCTGGGGAGTTTTTCAAATATACTAAAAAGTATTATTAAGAGAAGCCAAACCCTATTTTACCATGTTCCTCCCACCCGCATTACTATACCCCTCTCTTTCTTGTTTCTTCAGCATTTCTACCACCACTCATATACCCTCCTCCCACACACACACGTGTGTGTGTGTTTGTGTGAGCTCATACAAACTCTTCAATATCTGAGTCGGTAAAGTGCGATTATTAGAGCATGAAACAGTCTTTTGAAAGTATCTAGAAGCAACACTAATGCCCCATTCACCAGCCAAATATATGACTTAACCCCTGGAATCATTGACTTGAATACATGCATCACCATGACTACAACTATTTGAGCATGAGATTCACCAAATTAAAAACCACACTAAAGATTTTAAAGGATGCAACCAACTTATTACAAGCTATAACACCAAGGTACTTTGACCTTGTGAAGGCTTGCCAGCTATGAAGACGAGAATCATTCTTACCTCCTGAAAGGCTGCACATTTCCTTGCTAAAGTTTCTTCACTCTTTGATAATTTCAATTCAGAAACAAGACGCTCGTCACGAGGACCGTTAAAGGACCTGTTACCATAACCATAGTTCTGCCTTTGTGGATAAGGTCCAGGTCGGGGAAGGAGACCAGGTCCTCTATCATTTTGCCAACGGCCACGTCCAAAACCCCCTCTTGTGTGATTGTTCGTATTTCGTATAGCGGGCAGAACTGCAAATACAAGATAAGTTACAGGAAAGAAGATAGCAGCAAGGAGATAGTGGTTTTGTATCAATCATTTAAGCATTATCAGATTTATTGGGTCATACTAAGTGTCTAGTATGTTCAGAGGTTAAACGAACTCTCCACAAATTCTTTCCCCTTTTTTGAATATGCAAGATTATTAGATGATATAGATTAATAAAGCAAAAATTCTCAAAAAGTAACCTGAAGTTTACACTCCAGTACATGCATATATGGCTGTCAATTGACGGATAGTGTAAACCACAGTCAGTTTATCTTGTTTTCGGTAAATTCCAATAATCTAATTCCCAATTGCATTTTTTAGACTTGGTAATACTACTTAATAGCAATGCACCTAAATACACCTCTTGACCAATGACAAGTATTGCTGCGTCTTGGATCCAAACTTCTAGTTAAGTCTAGCTTGAAGGCACTTCCCAAGTTTGTTGAAGTAATCTCATACTTATAATTTACTCGTAAAGAACGTCAATTCATCAGTAAAACGTGACATACATCACATTTAGTATTCACAAATTTATTGGTCATAATAATTTTTTTCTCTTCTGCTCTATTAACTCAGACTGTAATCCAACTCTAGCATACAACCTACGCAACTAGTCAAATGATTTCCTTCACATCAAGCACATATGAGGAAACCATAATTGGTAGAAATATCTCTGTGAATGTTGCTAATTAATTCCGTAGCCTTCCCTATTAACTTTAGTATGTTGATAATCAGCTCTTTATCATAAATGTTAGACACAATACATAGAGCTCAACACCCCCTCAAAGCAGTTTCAAAATCTTGAAAATGGAGCAATCAATAGAAACAAAGTGCATGTGCTTTGAATGACAGAAACTTAGCTAAAAGATAAAGTTACACTATAAAAACCCAAAAAGAGAATACTCCGAAACTGTAAAAGGGTGTCTGTGATCTGGTGGAGTCAGTGGAAACCAATAAAGAAAAGCAAGAAAATCATAAGGAAGGCCATTCTGTAATCAGTTAATTTAAAAACCCAAAAGGGTTGAACCAAAAAGTTAGACTAGTAAAGAAATTTTCCTTCAATGATCGCCTTTGATCAGAGTATAACATCCAGAGAGGGCAATCCAAGAAAACAATCAACACAAAACTCAAATGAAAGCAACTCCAAAAACTCAAATTAACGCATCAAAAACCTCCCGTAAAATCAAATTTTCAAAAAACAAAGGGGAAGGACAATCAATAAGAGGAAGAAAAAGATATTTACCAGGCACGAAGTAGGTACTAGTGGCAGGAGTTCTCACATATTCCTCATTATCAGAGCCAAACAGATCCTTATCATCCTCAAGCTCTTCAGTCTCCTCCTCATTCTCATGATGGTAACTGCTCCAGTTATCATTATTATTATTATAAGAAGACCTCACTTCGCCATGATTAGCGTCATTGTCATTTTCATTGTCGCTGCCGCTGCCGCTGGCACTTCTGCTCCGACTGTCGGACGAGGAGGATCCGGATGATGCCGATGAAGACCCGCCAGACGATGAGGAAGAAGACGAGGATGGCGATGAAGAGGAGCTCTGTTGTTGCTCTTTTTCTTCTTCACCTTCTCGTTCTTCACCGTTGTTTGAATAGTTATTGTTATTCTCCTCATCCTCAAATTCATCATCTTCTCCAAATAAATTCAGGGCTTGCTCCGCAAAGTCCATCTTCTTTCCGCTGCTGCTGCTTCTGGTTTTGGATG
>CAIGRL010122585.1:0-26520 GCA_903798325.1 Fraxinus xanthoxyloides | reverse complement strand
TTTTTTTTTTTTTTCATTTTCCTGGGTGAATCTGAAGCTGATGAAATGCAAGCAAATTTCTTTTTAATATCAAGCGAGTCGTTACAACAGCGATCCACAAGTCAATCTGACATTTTGGATATTTGGTTCAGGTTACAACAATAGGCTAATGCATAAAAAAAGGAGATTAAACTGGAAAAGCTCAAATGAGTTTAGTTGAAAGTTGTCGAGAACTCTTTGAATTTCTGCTCTGTGTTAATGATCTTGATGCAGAGAGAAAAGCATGATTGCTGTACATCTTCAATTGAATATTATCATTGCAACAGCTTTATGTATGAAATGGAATTACTATTCTGCAGGATAACTTGAAGCTGATGGATGATTTAGCTTCTCTAAGACCTACCATATTTTCTAGTGTTCCTCGTTTATACAACAGAATATACGCTGGGTAATTATTGTTAAAATGTTTATCAAATGATAGTTGTGTTTGCTAGTGACTCTCTCAGTTGTATTTATTTTTGTATGGCTCATTGTAGGATAACTAATGCTGTAAAGACTTCTGGTGTTCTAAAGGAGAGGCTATTTAACGCAGCCTACAATTCAAAGAGGCAAGCTGTAATGGGTGGTATGATGAGCTACAGCTTGTCTTTATTTTCCTTCATGTGACATTGCTATATTAATAATTGTATGTAGCTTTCACTAGTATGTTTTGTTGCAAAAGTAGCATATCTTTGAAAAGAAAGGCTTTCACCAATATCAGAATGTGCAAATAGTATCGAAGGGTTACTTGGGTGGGGTGGATTTAATAGATACTAAACAAAAATGAATTGGAACCTTTTATTCACAGATATTATCATGTGACAAAGAAATGAGTGAAGTAATAAAAGAAGATTTTTTGAAGTATTATGGTTGTATCAAAACTAAATGTCTGTCGTGTTACATGTTCTGAAATCAGGTTTATATGTTAACAAAAAGTTGCTTGTGAAGCCATGATAACAAACCAAATAACTTTCTATTTGTATTCGCAGATATACTTGAATATGAATCTAAATCCTGTAAAGTAAACCAGCAAACTGGAAGTGATTGGATGAAGGCAGAAAACTTCACTGATAGAAACAACTTCTCTTATGTTTTAGATGGAGGAATTCCAACTTACAACAACTTAACCTTTTCGTTTAATAGTTGGTGAAGGTATAGTTTCTAGTTTATGAAAGGGTAATTAGCACATAACGTCTATACCTTTCAATATTATTGTTGCAAAGCGTCCATACCTTTTATTTTTTGGCATTTTCACCCTTAATTACACCTCGGATTGCACAAACCGTCCTTCCGACCATTTCGTGTCAATTTCTTCGTTAGGTGAACACTTGTAGTCAATTTTCTTTTCAAAATGAAAGGGTAATATCTTCTTAGAAAATTTTGCCTGTTTCTTTCCTTACGCGTGCACAGTTTCCTTGTGGTGTCTCTTCAATAACTTTCCCCTTTCTTCCCTTTCTTAGAGCATTCTTCCCCTTCTCCTCTCATCTATGAAGTGATTCCCATTGGAGTCCAAGTCGAACTAAGGAAGAAGAATAACATGACTGGTGGCAAACTTCATATGGTGCTATGCATGTTATGATTTGATTACAATATAATCACATAATGGTTTCACTAATTCTTTGCATTTGAATCGATTAATCCATTGGCTAAAGTTAAATGTTGGCCTTGAGTCGCTTTATGCATATTGAAACAATTAATAGATTTAAGAGATGGTAAACAGGAGAGGAATAGTAGTTTACCTGTTACACATTTCTCCCACTGAGAGCTTGAAGATCCTTTCACCACTAGCTTTCAGTGTACGCTGCAAATCACCATCTGTAAATATACCTAGCAGATGATTGTCATCGTCTATAACAAGAAGGCATCCACAACCTTTACTAGTTTGCTCTACCAGCTGATCCATAATTAGATCTCCTTCCTTGCAAACTGGAAGTTCTTTCTTCTTCATAAGATCGTTCACATGAAGGACGGAGAGATTGATCTAGATAAATGTTGCACAAAATCACATCATATGTACCCACAAATGGATATGGATATGGAGAGGAGAGGAGAGGAGAGGAGAGGAGAGAAGGGGAAAAATACTCTAAGAAAGGGCAAAAAAGGGGCAAAATTTTCTAGGACAATATTATCCTTCCATTTGAAAAGAAAATTGACTACACGTGTTCACTTAACGGAGAAATTGATAGGATGGTTTACGCAATTAAAGGTGTAGTTAAGGGTGAAAATGCCAAAAAATGAAAGGTATGGACGCGTTGCACTATAATATAGAAAGGTATGGACATTATGCGCTANCAAAATCACATCATATGTACCCACAAATGGATATGGATATGGAGAGGAGAGGAGAGGAGAGGAGAGGAGAGAAGGGGAAAAATACTCTAAGAAAGGGCAAAAAAGGGGCAAAATTTTCTAGGACAATATTATCCTTCCATTTGAAAAGAAAATTGACTACACGTGTTCACTTAACGGAGAAATTGATAGGATGGTTTACGCAATTAAAGGTGTAGTTAAGGGTGAAAATGCCAAAAAATGAAAGGTATGGACGCGTTGCACTATAATATAGAAAGGTATGGACATTATGCGCTAATTCCCCTTTATGAAAGTTAAATACGGAATATAGCTCAATAGTTATGTTTCTGCACAACTCGAGACAGTTTCTTACTTATTTTCTTCACTCAAAGCCTCTTGTAATAGACAAATAAATAATGAAAATACAAACTGAAACTATCCAAATTTTGCAGATGAAAATCCTGAGAACATAGCCATTGAGGGTTTAGTCCTCTTCAAGAATGAAGGCTTTGTTTTCTGTACATGTGCAATGTTGGCTTTGATAAAAAAATCCTCTTTGAGAAATACTGATAAGGACTGAATACTTGATATAGATTTTGAAGGTGACCATCTCAATTTTTCTCTTATTAAAACTGAAAGGCTGAAGTACATATATAGACAAGAAATATGGAGTCATTGGACACAGGAGATGGTTAGCATTCATGGATAAATTAGGTGTTTTAACAACTTTAGAAGAGTACTGAGTGATTCAAATTTGTTAGTTCCAGAGGTGTAAAACAAATGAATTGAAGATGGAGGGAATCAGTGTTTCAGTTGTATGACATTGGTACTTGCCTTGTACCACCAAGTTTTTTTGGAATGTTCTCCTAGATCTGACTGCACAAGTGGGTGGACACTCTACTATCAATAGAGGACTGGATCTAAGACAGAAGTTAGGAAAATACAGTAAATGTGTGTGCAGGAGGGGAGGGGGGAGGACCACTGCGAGGGCGGGATGGCTGTCCTCTCTTCCCAAACCTCTGATCCTCTAGTCCTCCCTATCCTGTCCAGTCTCATGTGCAGCCCTCGTATGGTAAAATACAAGTACCATACTTGTTAAAATGGAGCTATTCAGGACTCAACTTCTTTTTCGGAGAGCTGGTACAAGCCTTACGTCATAGGGATGCTCACCTTATGTGCGCTTGACTAATAAGATAAAAATGGGCAAGCCAAACCCCACTCCTAANTGCACAAGTGGGTGGACACTCTACTATCAATAGAGGACTGGATCTAAGACAGAAGTTAGGAAAATACAGTAAATGTGTGTGCAGGAGGGGAGGGGGGAGGACCACTGCGAGGGCGGGATGGCTGTCCTCTCTTCCCAAACCTCTGATCCTCTAGTCCTCCCTATCCTGTCCAGTCTCATGTGCAGCCCTCGTATGGTAAAATACAAGTACCATACTTGTTAAAATGGAGCTATTCAGGACTCAACTTCTTTTTCGGAGAGCTGGTACAAGCCTTACGTCATAGGGATGCTCACCTTATGTGCGCTTGACTAATAAGATAAAAATGGGCAAGCCAAACCCCACTCCTAACAAGTTGCTGAGTTTAGCTTTCGGGGCTACCTACTTTAGGTCTTATGTAATATATAAAGAAGAGTCCTCTTAGAGCTTTTTGCATGCCAAACCCCACTCCTAACAAGTTGTTGAGTTTAGCTTTCGGGGCTACCTACTTTAGGTCTTATGCATTATATAAAGAAGAGTCCTCTTAGATCTTTTTGTTAGGGGCTGCTTGCCTTTGAATGGAAAGAAATGGGAGAGCAGAGGTAATTTCAGTAACCCGATGCATGAGCTGAGGTTCCCAAACCCCACGAACTCTTATAATTCAACCTCCATGGTCCATGCAAAATCCCGGTCTACTTTTTTTCTAACGACGTTTTATCCATTGATATTGGGCAACTTCACTGATATTGACCTCTTGAATCACAAAAACAATTGCGAAAGCATAATAATAATTAGATTAAGGTCCTAAGATCAACATGTTGATGTTCTATTCCCATTGAATGTTTATAATTGGAGCTGAAGCAAATGACTTCTTTTCCCCTTCATTTATATTTTCTCCCTAGTTCTCATTTTTCTCTAACTGTTTAGTCAATTTGTGATTCAGTCACAAAAATAATAATTCGGCAAACAGTTTACCAAATTACCTAGCACTCATATTTATCCGACTACCAAAAGATGACTACATTCGCTTATTGCAAGAGTGCTATGAATTCCTTTTCTGGATATTTGTTCCCAATATTCACAAACTCAAACTCCTAAAGCATCAAAGTATTGATCACATCTCACTGTTTATTGCATCAGAAGTCTCGAGTCATGTAAGCAAGTTCATTACTCATTTATGATTAAAATAGGTCATCTGATGATCTTGTGAAATTTAATGATTTAATGATTCTTATACCAAATTGAGCCCCTATTTGAGCTCCATTACATAAAAGCTCACTTTTTTCACACACTCATTTTTAACCACACTTTCTTCCAATAAAATAATTTTATACGTAAACCCAAAATTTTTTTACTACTTTTTAACCACACGTTCTCCAAAAAAGTCACTACAAAACCTATTCTTTCAAAAAATGGGGCTCAAACACACCCTGAGTTTCATTTGCTCATGTCCAATGCATGCAAAAAATGCACTTGTGTGTCCACTTGGGAATCACTAATATGTTTAATACAAACCATTCACCAAACAGTGATATGAGTACAACATGAGCTTATAAACTGCCTAGGTCTTTTCACTGATTACGAACTATTATTTTAGGCTATGTATTATGAACTATATCTTTTACACAAAAAACGTTTATTTACATAATTATTTTGTCAAGCATAATCAACGGGCTTTTATGGTATTTCTCATTGAAAAGAGTGATGTAGAAAAGAAAAAAATATTTTTTTATTATTCAGAAAATTTTCGAGCACAAATTGTGTTTTCAGAGCACTAACCGTTACAGTTCCAGTTACGATTGAGGCTCATCTATAGAAGATTGTGTATGACATCTTTTTGAAGTTTTAATTTTGAAAGGTCCACTTATTCAAAAGTAATGACCACTTAGGAAATAACTCTGTTTTCAATTTCAAGGCGATCGCCAAACACGGACCACGGAGGAAATTAGAGAATTATTTTATTTGACGTTGTATACTTGGTTTAATGCCGCGGCCAGTAATCCTATAAAGGGACTGTCGAACTTCATGTCTTTTCTTTCTTGTTTATATTGTTAATACACCTCCTGTGTATTCTTTTTTGATTAATAAAATTCATTGATAACCTATCAAAAAATTTTTTCAAGGCAATCGTGATCTTCAATCTCAATTTTTCTACTTGCTGCTATGGATTTTGGCTGCTTTTGGTTGGACTTGAGACTGAATTTTTGGTAGATCTTACTGAAACTTTCTTTCTGACATTGTTTCTTTAGTTGTCCAGCCAGTTCCTTCTTTGGTTTTTGTACTTCATATTATCTTTAGAAGCGACATCAGATCTTGTTCGAGTTAAACGTTTAGAAGAAATGATTCCTGAAGGTCCAGGTTATCCTCTAGTTGAAGGAGGTTTGTGAACATTCGAAACTTGGACTGTAGGGGCTATTTCAGATGTTCCATGATCAGTATTAAGAATGTGAAAAAAGGAACAAGAAGCAGCCAACACTAACAGGAAAATATAAATCAGTGGAATATGCAGGCAAAAGGAGGCTGTGCAGTCCCAAATTAATCAGCTGCAAAATTTTAGAAAAAATCCTAAAGCTCTGATACCGTAACGGTGGAAATTTATTGTGTATTTTGCGTACTTGAGTATAAAATAATGGAAATCCTCTATACTAAGACAAGGGAAAAAAAATCTATTTAGCGGTATGATGTCTAGTGGTCAGGGATTACAATTATCAAGGACTACAGTGAGATAATTGAAGACAAAACTAGGATTGTTGAGTTCAGTGATTTATCCCCAATTAAATTATTATTTGTTACATTCTACGTCTCTCCTTTATTTGTTTGAGTTCTTTGATTGCAATCTCTGACTTCATGAAACTACCTAGTCATCTCAACTAATCCATGCTTTCTGTTTTTTTTTTTTTTTAAATATTATTTTCCTCTTAACAGTGTTGGTTTTTCTTTCATTCTTTTCACTATTTTCTTTTCCTTCTTTCTTTCCAAATTATCTCTCCAGGTTTTTGTTATTTATTTTCAATTTGTTTCATATTTCGCGTATCTGTTATTTTCTGGTTTATCACCCAAGGGATATGGAGTTTGATGGTTTGTTGATTCCTGCTTCACAATCTAGTTTTGGACACTTTCCATAATGAATACATTTTATTCTGAATTTCAGGAAGAAAACCATCACCAATGTGGGATAGATTGGTCTTCAATAAAATAAAAGACAAACTTGGAGGGCGAGTCCGTTTGATGACTTCAGGTGCTTCACCATTGTCTCCTGCTGTCATGGAGTTTTTAAGGGTGTAAGTTGCATATTCTTCCAGCACTGGATAAGTAGTATTTATATTAATGAGAATTAGGGGGTTCGCACTTTTTATCTAACATTTCACTCTACATGTAGATGTTTTGGCTGTCCAGTGCTTGAAGGATATGGTATGACAGAGACTTCATGTGTCATTAGCTCAATGGACGAAAGTGACACCTTAACTGGTCATGTTGGTTCTCCCAATCCTGCTTGTGGTAAGCTGTTGTCATTGACTTGTACATATATTAGCATTTAATGCCTTAGTTAATAGCTAGTCAAGTAAACTAGTTAACATTACAACTGACGTGGAAAATGTAAATCCTGTCATTGAGAAGGGATAATCATTGTAAAAAGTTGTTTGTTGTATAAATGCCTTTATTGTTTATAGGTACAAACTTTTGCTTGCGTAAAAAACTGATTTTCTTATCGCTTCCAGAAATAAAGCTGGTGGATGTTCCTGAGATGAATTACACTTCTGAAGATCTACCACATCCTCGTGGGGAGATCTGTGTTAGAGGTCCCATCATTTTCCAAGGCTATTACAAAGATGAAATCCTGACGTGCGTATGTTTCAAGTATTGTATCTAGAATGCTCAAGATAGATTTGGAAATCCTAAAACATTTCTCACTCTTGAATAACTTTACAGGAGAGAAGTAATTGATGATGAAGGTTGGCTACACACAGGGGATATTGGATTATGGCTACCTGGTGGACGTCTTAAAATTATTGATAGGTGAAGTTTAACATTTTGTAGGATATTGATGTTATAATCAATACATGAATAGCTTACTTTGGTGAAAGACTTCAAGTCATGATTTGCGAACAAAAAATTTAGTTCTAGATCTTTGGTCGATATATTGGGTTCTTGTCATTTTTCGATGCCTTTTTTTTTTTTCTTTTGATATTACTTGATGAATGCTTTCAGGATTGGTCCAATCCTAACATTCTTTCTGAAGAATGGTTTTTGCCTTTGGTTATGAGGATGGTTAGAGAGGTTTAAAACTAAATTCCTTACTGTAAACAGGAAAAAGAACATTTTTAAGTTGGCCCAGGGTGAGTACATAGCACCAGAGAAAATTGAGAATGTCTATGCCAAGTGCAAATTTGTTGCGCAGTGCTTCGTGTATGGTAAGAATATTACTTCGCCTTTTCTGTTTGAAACCCCCAACCGTTTCTTTCGATTGACTTGTGCAATGAAACAGGCGATAGCTTCAACTCCAGTTTAGTTGCTGTAGTATTCGTGGAGCCAGACGTGTTAAAGGATTGGGCCACATCAGAAGGCATCAAGGTAATCTTATTCCTTTCTACATTCTCAGTTGGCAAAACACTTCCATTAAAATCCACATGCTGAGAGCTCTGAAATGTTGATATTGCATTTGTTTCAGGTGTCCTTTCATCAATTTTTTGTTTACTACGGACAGCTAGCTGCTTTTGTTATTATTTATTATCATACATGTGCACCATGGGACACTCTCAGTCACAATCGGTGTTCTGTTTTTGCTTTGGGCCTATTTATTAAAGTTGGTCTTTGAGGATTAAATAGCAATGCAAACATAAATATCTTCTGGACCGAATTCTAGCGCTAATTTTTAGGGAGATCTGTTATATCAATTTTCTGAAGTTAATATTATTTGTTGCATTATCTGACGAATGTTTCTTCCATTCCATAATAATTAATGGTGCAGTTATAGTCACTAATCAGCTCCATCCAGTGCAAAAATTGCCTACTGGCCAGACACCTTTTAGCTAAGATCCTCTCTCTAGGCTGTTCCTGAAATCATTGAAATGTCTACATGGCCTTGAGAGAGGAGAATTCTTAGTTCAGTCACGATTTTATCAGTTAGTATTTGTTTTTCATTTTAGCGTAGATTATCACTTCCCCTTCATAAGATTATAAAGAGGCACAACCACCTCTCGTGCACAATTATCTGTGATATTGGGAGTGTACGGGCATGTTTTTATTTTTTTAAACAAGAGGCACAACTACCTTTCATGCTCCATGAAATGTGACACCATGAGAGTAGGCACTCTTTATGAACCTCACTCATGGATCGACAGTTTAAAAGATATAAGGAGTCGGATAATTGGCCTCGCTCCCCTTCCCTTTGTACACAGAGAGACTAGAAAACGAGTCAATAATATTAGAAACAAGACAGATCCATTGTGTAATATATCCATTTGAAATGCAGGCTTTGCTACATACCACTACTCATTTCATTAAATGGGGTTTCTCAATTGCTCAGATATCCATCCTAACTTCTTTTGCTTGGTTGAATTTGCATGTTGTGTAGTATGAAGATTTAGGGCAACTATGCAATGATCCAAGAGCAAGGGCTGCCGTTCTTGCTGAGATGGATGCTGTAGGAAAGGAAGCTCAGGTAATCTCTTCCCTGAGTGTTATCAATGCTTTGTTTAGATTTTTAGGGGTCTTATTTGGTCACATCTTTTATGCAATTGATGGCTCCACACTTTTCTAAACAGTTGAGAGGTTTCGAATTTGTGAAAGCTGTCACCTTGGTCGTCGAGCCATTTACGTTAGAGAACGGCTTGTTAACTCCAACATTTAAGGTAATCTCTTCTCTCACCTTAAGTTCTAAGGATCTGGAATCTTTACATATTCGTATAAATCCTGAAAACCCACTAAGGCCATGCTGAATTTTTGTGGGGAAAAAAAAAAACTCATATGAATCTGAGAAACGAAACTAACAAATAAGCGCGAAGCAATTCATTTAGGAACCAAAAATTTCTGAAAAACAATGAAGCGAATGCAGAAAAGAATTTTTCTTGCCGGACTCAGATTTGTTCAGAAAAAGGCTTACTTTGTTGTTGTCTCTTCACAACTAACTTAGCAACAAGAAACAGTTTGTTTGATTCATCTGTTTGTTTTGGAATCTCAGATAAAGAGGCCCCAAGCAAAGGCTTACTTCGCCAAAGCAATATCGGACATGTATACCGAGCTTTCAACATCTGATCCGACACCACAGAGGATGTTATGACCAGAACTTTGTTTATTCCAAAGTCCAGAAGCCTCCACTGCTGGTGGATGATTTTCATTGTCTAGTTTGTAACAGCCAAATGTGCTATGACTTCCTCTTATTTTTGTGCATTGTTCCAAGAATTTTTTTGATTCATTCATCCAAATTTCTGCTTCAGAAATTGTGATGATGTGAAATAATTTGTCGATGCAACCAATAATTCATGGAGAAGTATTGTTAGCATAGCATAATAAAGGACACGGTAGTGATGTAGAATATTGTTTGCTAGCATAGCGAGGCATAACCGATTTGCAAGTTGTTGCAAGTGAAGTGAAGGAGTCCTTGCATGGCCATGGCTTACACTGGCCAACGTGCTTATCAATATGAGCTGGTCGTGGCAAGGTGTGGCAAGGTTTATCTTTTATTTTTATGTTGTAATATAAGGAAGAAGTTTGTAAGAAAAAATAAATAAAAAAATTGCTAGAGCTTTGGCCGTCGATTCATCTGTCATCGCGTCATTAACGAAAAGAAATTTTTTATTTCCTCTCGAGTGATCGGCTGCTTGAATAATTATTTTTCCGTTGGTTGTTTAAAGGGTTGTCTCTTGTTTTACTCTGCGATTGTAACGTGTTTAAAGTGAGTAAGAAAATTAAGTAATCGTAGACTTACAGCACTTCTTTTCGAGGTTTTCATTTTCCAAAACCCTTCTTGCATTATATTACACTTCTAAATTAAATTGCAATAAACCTCGCAGAAATATTACTATTTCTTGAATGCAAGTCAAGAACGAGTACAGAAGAAAGTAACAATAATAATATGCGGACGACAAGCCAGAAATTATTGCACTAATTATAAAAGTAATGATCTGGATAGTCGAAATGACATAGTCAATCGAGGAATGAGCAAAAGAGCATACAAATAAATTAGTCAGATCACCATTCAAAATTCAATTTTTTGGGTTGAGCACCGAGGATTGGTATAAAAATGATTTTGCACATTACATTCTACATTGCAAAATAAATATGTAAATCGACTAAACAGTTTTGCCAGTTCTTTTTCTATGTTTTCAACGAGCATAGCCTTAATCATTTACATGACACGAGCAACAAGCCATAACATTCAAGCAAATCGCGCCGATAGGAGTGCAGGTTATTGTTTATGCAGTATTGAAACTTACATTTCTGTGTACGAGTAAAATACCCTTCTATAACCTTAAGCACCCATTATGTACAAAAGCTAATTAGGCTTGCCCACTGGCCTCGTATTATTCCACAGCCACTGACGTGCAGAACCAGACACCAACGGCGAAACCTGTGGACAACATCCCTTGACATAAATCTATGTACCAATGAAAGTTTTTAACAAGTCAACATAAAGATATATGCAAATAGCCTATTGGAAACTATTTTCTCACGTGTTTAGATGAATCGTTGCTGTGTGATTCAGGGCTCAAATGGAGCAGCATGTAAGACTAGAGCTACCTGGGGTTGTTAGTGTGAGTGGCTAGCAAGTTGTGGTTTGGTAGTTCCAGTGTTTTTTAAGATGCACATGATGTGTTCGCTAGTGAAGGAAAAGATTCTTAAGGTACCAAATGAATAGAATGTGCAAGGGCAGATACCCAATTGAAAGAGTTATTACGGAAGGATTAATGTACAAAACACCTGTTGACTTGAGCTTTTGAAGCCTCCAATACATGTGTTTAAACTCAAAAGACCAATTTACCCTACCGAACTCCTTGGGATCACCAAACTGAACAAATTGAGACATTTGCTTGCTTACCTTTTCCCAAGTTTGGTGATGGTAATCATTGAGCCAATCAATCTCACCAGTAGATAGTAAGGATAAATCAACCATTTTGGTCTGCAAGGTGAAAAGGAATTTTAATTAGTCATAGATGAAAAGTATTTAGGCGTTGTTTGGTAGGATGGACAGCATAGTACCGTGGTCCTGGACTATATACATACGAAGAAGAAAATTAATTTTGTGCATTGTAAATACCTTTAATGAGTTACAAATAAAAAGTATATCATGAGAATGTTGAAAAATACATTCCATTATAAGGTAAAAATAAGGCACAGATCCCAGGTATCAGCTTTGGGGATTGGGTGAAAAAGGCCGCATGAATGTGTTATTTTTATGATATCTTTATTTTTTATTATAATTTATAAGCTGATGATGTTTATGAAGACCCTTACTGATCCCTTTCTAAATTAACAGGCATTTAGGAACTGGTAATAAGAATTTTATCCCAAGATCAATTTTGTAATGCAATTATCCAACTTCTCAAAAAAACTTGTGAAATTTTCAAGTGGTATTTTCTTCTATGTTTCCTTGTGAGTGGGAGTGAATGTAAAAGTTAGATAGGTACACCAGAAATTACAGTGGTGATCAGATATTATCACCATAGATTAATGGAAAAGACTTTTTTAATGAATGCAAAGCAGCTTATAATGCCTGAACCCTAATGAAATATGCAGTAACGGAACCTGAGCTCCCTGCAGAAAGAGCTGAAACCAACTCGGAAACTTTGTGCTGGTCATTTATGTAAAGGGCCACCTATGACTAAAACTTTACAACTTGAACAAAATAGTGTAATTTTGAATCATGATAGGAGAGATTTCTGGCCACTTTAGGGTGGCCATGATCTCATCTTCCCTCTGCCACCGGCACATTTTACGCATCTTCCACTAAATCTGTAACGAATTTTATAATCCATAATTCCCAAGGTAGGTTTCGGGAGGCGGGGCGTGTGTGTGTGTGTAACTAGAAGGCTAAGAAAAGAAACAAAATGTCATTGAATGAAACTCCGTACTGATAATTTTTAGCCACTGTTTGTGGTATATCACCACACACATAGAAACTATGTCCTCAACTGCAGAAATAAATAACCGCTTTTCTTGAATCACTGGCAGTACGTATTAATGCTCACTTTTGCACTAACATAAACTATCCTGCTGGAACCATAGGATTATCAATGACTCAAAGACCATTTTAAATCCCAGTGTGACAAAAATAGATCCTTGTGTTTTGATGTGAAGCCAAACCATACCATCAATTAATGTATGTGACCAAACTTCTTTACTTGACAATTTGATCACACGAGGGACATTTAAATACCAGTTGAGTTAAAATACCTGAATGGGAACAAATGTGAGCTTTTCAAACCCCATATATCCTATTCCTCCAAAGCGATTTGGCGTGTCAATTTCCTTCACGAAAAGAAGATTCTGCATGACAAGAATGGATCGATAATCATTATATAAGAATATGATAGAAAAAGCAACAGATAAGGTACTTGCAACCTCTGTTACTTATTGGATTCTTCAATGTGAATATCATGTGGCTCTCCTTCATTGTACAAAAAAATAAATAAATAAATAAAACACTTGGATGTACACCATTGCCATGCACTCATATATATGTTTATAGACGGAAATGTAGTTGTCAAATCAAAAAAATAGATGCTTACGTATCAAAACCTCATGAACTCCAAATTTGATAACCTGGACAGCCCTTTTTTTGCACGTATTTGAACGTTAGTTAGTGAAAGACATAATTTTCAGTGGAAAAGGCAGACATGAAGAGGGGAAGGGACATAAACAAATAGGAGGCATGAAAGAAAGAGACCACAAGTCTAGAAACTCCCACGTCATTCATGGTATCAATCTGTCTTGGTTATCAAATAAATGTCATACCAAAAGACCACTCTAAAATGCTGTGCCTCAACAGTTGTAATGACACTGGAGCTCTAGAGACACTTGAGGGGTCTTTGTTAAAACACCTCATCTAGAAGCTTAAGGTGTTATAGTCGAGAGGAATTTATTATGAGGGTGTTTCGTAAAGATTAAAATCGGATTAAAATTGAAAAACTAGCGTTATTATTGACTTTTATTAGAGGGTGAGACCCAATAACGGCTATATTTTCAATTTTGATTGGAATTTAAGCCGTACCAAACAGACCCTATATTTCATCTTCAACATGACCCTCGCGTGCTTGCCAAATTTTCTAATCAAAGGCCTGACACATGGAATTTACATAAATAGATGGCATTGAGACTTGGCCCCAGAATTTTTGTTACTCTGATATCATGTTAAACTATATCATCTAAAAGTTCAAACTATTAAAGATGGAGAACTTCTGTCTATTTACATTTTAATTTCAAGAGTTCTAAAGAAAGTGTCTGATGATACTATTTTTTCCATGTAAGCAGACATAAATCGAAAGGCCAAGACTGGGGATTTTGGCCAAAAACCTCGAGCAGCTACAGCTTACATACTAAAATATGCAGGGTGAACAAATAAAAAATGATTGAATGTAAAGCTTCTTAAAGCATGGACAACCAAGAATTTTTTGATTAGATAAAGAATCCCACTCATGATAAATATAATTAAAACACAACTATACCTAAATTGGTACATACCTCAATCCTGATTCCAAAGGAATGATCTTCATAATATCCCGGTTCATTGCTAACAACCATACCTTTCAGCAACGGCGTCACGTTCCCAAATCGGAAGCTGATACTTTGGGGGCCTTCATGAACATTTAGTGCAGCTCCAACACCATGACCAGTGCCTAGATTACGGAAACCAGAGAGGTTAAAAAAATAAGCAGATATAGTAACAGAACATATTTAGACAACGCAACAAGTAAATGGTATAGGATGACGAATACCATGACGGTAATCAAGGCCAATCTTCCACAGTGCAGATCGTGCAAACGCGTCCAATACAAAACCAGGGGTATTTTCAGGAAATATGGCCTGATCAAGGGCTATATGTCCCTGCAGAAAAGGGAGATCAATATAGTTTATTCATGATATCCAGAGCCATTTCTAGCAGTGTAAAAAGTGTAACAAAAATTACTCAGTGACAAGACATACAGCAGAAAACCTATATAATAAACGCAGCACTGCACCCATAGCAGCTGACTCATAATGAAGAAACATTACCTAAAGTTTCTTCTCGGAATGGGTAAATTGAACTACATTACATCTCCCGAATTTTATATATAATACTCTTTTACCATGAGTTCTAAAGCTATGTTCTCCACTCAGTGGGAAACTATGACGACTTAGGGGCGGATCCAGCACCCGGCACGGCCGCCCGTGCTGGATCCATTGGGGAAAAAAAAAATAAAGCTTTGATAATTCATGTTAAATATTTATAAATATATTGTATCAAATTTTAACATAAGGTTGCGAAGCACACATGACAAGGAACTGACATTCTATGTGTTAGGTACAATGTTCGATTCCAAAAACCTCCTCTCCTTGTTTTAATTTTTTTTAGCTATCAAATTGGCTGAAAAAAAGTCTTATTACATTTGCAATAGATAAGATTTGAACCCTGTACTAAAAATGTGATGGTTGAAAGCTTGACCACTATGATAATTGTAAATTAGGAAACCAATCAAGAAATATTGGCATATCAAACTAATAATGTCTTTTTTTTTAAATTATTTTTTAACTAAAATTCGATGACCCAACGATTGAACCATTTTTTTCGATTAACGTCCGGATCAGGTATGAAAACTATGCATAATATATACTTTTACTGTTATATTTTATTAGCTTATTTTGTAAAATTTAAATTTAGACAATCTAAGTAATGCTCTTTATTCTTTTAAGAGTTTGAAAAATATTTTTTTAAAAAAATATTTCTAAAAATCATTGTTTTAAGAACTTTGCATAAGCTTAGCCTAAGTTCAGAAATTGTATTTACCATTTAATCATATTTTACGTACAATTTTCATTTTGTTTTGCTTAAGTTCAGAAAAACTTGAAACTTGATTATATACGTATGATTCAAAAAATGTATTTTTTTCCTGTTATTTTGGATTGTTGAATTTCCAACGATGGATGTATTTTGAATTGAGATGCAAAAGAATCTATATTTCCTATCTCCTATTATTTATCCCGTAAATTAGGGAGTCTAATTAGTAATTATTATATATTAATATGTATTTTTTAATATTATTTAATTAAATATTAATAAATAATTTTGTTATTGCAATCGTAAAAGGTTAACGACCGTCCTAGCTCACTCGACTTCCTGGGTCCATCCCCGATCACGACTTTTATATATTTAAAATCTCAATAGGCAGCATTTATGTCTTCCGGGTCACACAGGTTAAGAAATGATTTACAGAGTTAAGCAGCATTATAGATATGGACCATCACGACCACTGCAAACCATAATGCTGTATTCTAGAGCAATCTAGCCTATCCATCAAAAGCCAGCACAAACACATTACCAAGTGCCATCCTGCTAGAATACCAGGATGGCTAGGTTTTCCTATAAATAGGTATTAATACTATTCTTGGCTTTCCACTCATATTACATGTTGATGTTCGATACCTGAACTGGTGAGTCCATTGGTCTATATGGATGGAGAAGTCAAAGACTCCTTTTCAGGATCATATGCTAATATCTACGTGTGGATCTAAAGCATCAGATTGTGTTAATGGATAACAACTAATGATGTAGGACAATCCTACTATAAATAGGATAAAAGTTAGTCATTTGTAATATGATATTTAGGATGTGTTTGGTAGAGATTAAAATTGGATTAAAATTGAAAAATTAGCCGTTATTGTTTACTTTTATTAGACGAGTGAGACCCAATAACGACTATATTTTCAATTTTAATTGAATTTTAAGTACGACCGAACACGCCCATAGATACAAATTTTAAAACTCAATCTGTATAATATTTTGTTTACTTTTATTAGACGAGTAAGACCCAATAACAATTATATTTTCAATTTTAATTGGATTAAAATCTATACCAAACAAACCCTTAAGATTTTTAGTTCTAATATGTTTTATCTTTTAATTCTTATTTCTTATTTAGAATAAAATTACTCTCCCTGTGTATTATGCATTGATTAATAAAATATTTGATTACCTTTAAAAAAAATTAGAATAAGATTTCGAATTTCTTTTAAATTGGATTTTAGTTTCCTTATTTTAATTTTCTAATATTAGTACAAGTAGAAAATAATCTTGCTTATAAATATAGAGGCATTGTACATTTTTTTATCACATCAATTATTATTCAATAACATACAAGCAAGTTATTCCAGTATCCTTCTTAGTTTATTACATAATTCTTATTACAAGAATTTCACAAATGCTTTCGCGCTAGCTAACTTGTGTGATGAGAATATTAGTATAGATATTATTTAATTTAATTTCAATTTTGATGCTTATCTTAGGAAACATAATTAGGGTTTGAATTCATAGATTTTATAGTATTTTCCTACTTTAAGTAGAATTAGTTTAAACCTTTTATAAACGGGGCTTATGCATTTTAATACATACAACTTTGATGAATTAAATAAAGATACTTCCTCTCTCCAAAATTCTGCTTCCATCCATCTGGTTCTTCTACCCTTTCTATCCCCCCTCCATCTATATCCCCCTCTTCTTCTCTTTTCTCCCTCTCTTTCCTTTCTCAATATTGTTCGTGTTCATTGCACTCTACGTCAGTGTGTGCATGGTTGGAGGTAATTCCTGAATGATATACAATTCATCAATTCATCACTTAATTGCGTAACTGAAGACATTTGTTGTCCACATCAGCGTATCTTATAAAAAATTCTTTACATCCAACACTTGGTACCATCCAGTGCAGTCAGTCTAATCACATCTTATGGAATTAAGATTCAAGTTTCCGGGTGAAGATGAGACACAGAAAACCTTTAAGCATCACGCCCAATCTTCCTTCTCTATAATTAATTGAGGCTGGCAACTGAGTCAATACTCTGTCGTAATTCTTCACTTTCAATGTAGTTGATATTTAGATCAAATAAATATACTTCACACAAATTATTTTGTTACTCATAATCTAGCCATTTTGTGTGTCTCAGTTCCTTCTCTCAACCTTCCAAACATGGAATCATCCTTACCCTAGATTTGGCAACCTGGTAAACATATTCGCAATAAAAACATCTGTTTCTGGAACCTTATTTGTGTACAATGTATTCAACTTTACTCTTACTATTCTCAAACCTTCTAATTTCTCTTATTCACGTCTTCTCCAAAAACAATCTAAGAAAAATCCGAATAATTTCTTTTAAATATAGATATGAAAAAAGAGAAATACTCATGCAGGATTGTCAGTAAGTAGAGAGAGAAAAATAAATAAAGCATTTCCTTAAACAATCTATATAATTTTTTATTTTTATTTTTTTATAGAGAAGAAGATCATAAAAATAGAGAATAAACAAAATAAATCACACCTGTAGAACCCGAGTGAAACATTCTTTTTGCCGTGAAGAGGGTTTGCCAAAATGAACTGTCCGGGTAATGTCAGTTGTTCCATCAATATATTGAGCTCCACTGTCTAGTAAGAAGAGTTTCTCAGTATCCACAGTGCTACATCTATTTGGATCTGGTCTGTAATGTATGATTGCACCATTTGCACCTGAACCTGCAACAAAACACAAAAATAATTGAGAAATATTAACATTCAAGTAAAACATTTAGCAAAGTAATTTCTGTTTCATGAAAAGCCTATCCTCAAGCTTATCACACAATTCATTGCATTTTATGAGTCCCCTTAAATTCAAACGTTAAAAATAATAATTCTGAACATTATGCGACCACCAGTGTCATAAGATAATAATTGACAACGCATCATTATTCACGTTTCTGATATAGAGTATGGCAGTAATTTATTCTTCGGTTTTGTAATAAAAGGATGTCAAGATCCGGTGAAACATGCCTACCGAACTAGTAATAATGGCAACGTAAAAGAGAAATCAAGTGATCACAAAGTAAAGCAAACCTATTCTCAAAATTCAAGGAATAGAAGATTTTTCAGGAATTATTAAAACACCTGACAGCAAAATACAAAGAAATATCAAATTCAGAGGTAAGTAACAAACTTTAATATGCACTGAAGTAATGACAGTTTTGTGAAATGAAATATATTCAGAAGAGTCTCTTTGGAGTTGAAAAGAAATCCAAAATTCCATCTTTAAATTTGCTTTTTCTTCAGCTTTCATCATGTGCATCATATATCCACATATTCATGCTCTTTTATGTTGCTAATATTCAAACAAAAACCCGATGCAAGTTTCTACAAAATGATGGACAACAAACTGTTGCCCCTCAGTGATAGCCTATCATCATTTCTACCAAAATAGAGCTGGATTCCTTCCCCATGACACATCTATTATTTGCTTAATTAACAACTACTGAATAAGTAGCCTTTGGGTATTTATAAAAACCATAGTTAATGCATTTCAGGGGGACAGTTCCCGTGTCCTGCAGTGCATATCCTAGGAGATAAGACATTAATGGTGGTCTCCATCATAAGTTCATGAATGACTCTTAAATAATAAAACCTCCCACATACCACAGTGATACGTCACAAGTGTTGCACATCAAGTGACAAAAAGTGAATGAGAGGTTATAATGCCAAACAAAAAATGACATTCAGAGTGTTTTACTTACGAATTTTGAGGTACTGATGGTAATGTTCGTTGACTTTTAAAGTATTAGCAAGTGATAATATCTTCCCCATTTATTTTATTCTTTTATATGTTGCCAGGGGCAGCGCCAAGAATTTTTTTCAGGGTGGGCACAATTTATCGATGTTGGACGTCGAGTTTTTGTTATGGATGTAATGATAATAAAAATATAAAACAATATTATGACAATATTAAAAATGATATCGTTTATAAATTACACTTGTCCCTTTCGAGTTTTCATATTTTGAGATCGTTGTACAATAATTTCATTATCGAGTTTCAAAAATATATTTCATACTTTGATATCGTTGTACATTAACTTCATTATCGAGCTTCAAAAATATATCGTCACGTTAAAAAAATGATAATTAGCAAAATAAAGTATAATTTCGAAAGGATTTCACACAGGAATTAGTCCAGATTCTTCATAAACCAAAAAAAAACCAAAATACAGAAGCACAAATCAAGTAATTTATTTACTGTAGCGGCTAATCTACAAAGACTGATTAAATCTTTTGGCACAGTTTTTGAAGATTTCACACGTTAGCAATTCAATAATCCAAAACAGCAATAAAATATGTTTGCAAAATATTTCACAATTCATCCAACGTTCTTCTGAAGTTACAAATCAGATGTGCACGGACGAAAATCATGATTTTCTAACACTACAAAAACTCAATAAATACAAACCCTCCAATAAAAAAAAATGGCTAGTTCTCATTTTCAGTTTTCCCAATCTCCTTCTCTCCAATAAATCAGCACAAACTGGCCCAAAATCAAGAAAACAAACGGAGACAAAGGAAATAGCAAGGGAGAGAAGAAAAATGCAATAGGGAAGCAAAACGAAGATCTGGTAGTGGGAGTATTGGTCGGATTTTTGGGTCCGATTTGGGGATTTCTAAGGTTTTGGAGTTTAGGGGGTTTGAGCGTATTAATTACGGAGAAAAGAATTTTAATTTGTTTGTGAGGTAGTATTCTAATTTGTTGATTTTGGAGGGGCAATGGACCTAATTACCTCTATAATATATTGGTATTTTGGGCTTTATCTCTTGGGCTGGGACTTAGCCTATAACTAAAAAAAATAAAAAAATTGAGCCCAGAAGTTCAGGGTGGGCCTGTGCCCACCCTGGGCAGTACTGGGCTCCGCCCCTGTATGTTGCATTCTTTTGCTTTTGGGAGGTTAGGTTTATGCCACCTTTCCTTATGTTCTTGTGAGTTTGATTTTATATATGGTCGGAGCACCCTAACCACAATGGGCCTTCCTTGGTGGAGTCTGAAAAACCTACCGAGGCTGTATTGATGTTTTGCTTTAAAAAAAATTAACAATATATTCTGAAAACCAATAATAATTAGAGATTTACATACCACTTATAGTATCAAAACTTGTGTCAACAAAACCTTCTTGTGCAGAACGAAATTCAAGAAGCTTGTCTGCGACGTCTACCTCAGTCAGAACTACGCCATTGCTGATTTCATCCTCCAGCCAAGCCCAGAAGTGTGCTAGAGCAGCTGCATCCCTGCATAAGACAAATTCATGCATAAATATTCCCCGAAAAAAGAGGCAGCTATTATACATTTTCAAATGTAAAAAGAAAAAAACTTGAATCCACATTTTAAAAAAATCTATCAGGTTAATCAACTAAAAGAGATGGAAAAGGTAAAAGATGAAAATATCAAAAACTCAAAACTATGACTGTCTTATTAGTCATATTAAATCTAAGGTAACCTACAAATGCTTTTCGAAGAACATGATATCGAAGAGGTATTTTCTTATGCTCCGTGAACATTCTTAACCAACTAAGAAAACATAATGGTTTATATATAAACCTGTAAATGTAGTAAAAACCATAGCAAAATTGTTATCTTACTGGAAATTTCATATATTTATTTTGAAGTGAGTACACATGAAGCAGATAAGAATTGAAGGAACATAAATGCAGAATATGGTTCGAACTTTGATGTAAGATAAATTATTCGTTTATGAATGACCACTCAACCTTAATCAGTTTTGGAAGACCAAAATATTCCTAGGGTGTTTATATCAGCAACTTAATCTATTATATAATCTCACAAGATTCTATCTCTTTCTCTACATTTGTGTGTGCATGTATAATGCGCATTAGATGTTTTGACTATCAGCAAAAGCATCCAGCAGCTAATTTGTTCTTTCACGTCCTTTCTATCTTGATAGTTTATTGCTCATTTTGAATATAATTCTGTGTTCTAATCATAGAGCTTTTTATAAAGACATACCACATATGCTGCCATCAACTGTTTCCGAGACCATTCCTCAAAAAAGAAAAAAACATTTCTACACCACAGATTTACATTTGCAAAACATGTACATGGAGTGGATTTTTTGCTATTCAGGTTAGTTATGGTTCATTTACAATGTTATATTTCTGACAATTAGTATTATAAAGTGATTAGTTTTATTATTACATTGATTTACTTGCATTGCAATCATCAAAACTTATCAACACTATATTTGCTCAGTTTTATGAATTTTATGCTGTAAGAATTTGTAGATTTTGATTTTATTCGTTTACATAATTATCAACACAGATAAGAAAATTAAGTTTAAATGACAAGTGGCAAACATGGTTCCATATATAACTGCTAGATTATATAGATACTTTACATAAATCACTTAAAGTACAAAAAGAGTTTTGTCACTTTAATATGATAACCTGTTGTGACATAAAACATCAACATACAAATGGATTAAACTAAAGGCACATCCACAGTAAGCTGAGGTGAAATCCTGCTACATGTTATAAATAATTAAATATTTGAGTCTTTTATTTTCTTCCAATGGTCTTGTCTTGTTAGACATCCCATGTACTTTAGCATGTTCTTTACTCAATGTTGCACTGAAAAGATAACATAATATATAGCTAATTTTACATGAACTCATCCATCAAAGTTGGTAAAAGCTCTCTTCTCATTAAATTAACTCATAGTAATACATTCATATTTGATGACAATCAACATATTTTGATGCAATTATTGTTCTTGTATGGTAATTCGTTGTAATGAATATTCCACTAAACAAACTTACCGTCAAATTATTCAAATTTCTTGTTTTCAAAGGTTTGGCACATTAAAATATTTCATTTTTTTAAATAGTTCCTATATAGGAATAAAAAAACACAAGTATCAATATAGATGCTAAGGATACTCAGTTTTTGACGTAAAATTTTTTAGAGACTCAACGAAAAGATTCTTTTGACATTTCAATGTGATGATTAAGATATACTGATATTCAATATAAAGATTCACAAGAAGTAAAAACCTTAAATGTGAAAATATTTTTGAGGTTAACTGTCACACCAATAAAAGAACAAGTTACCGCTTAATTTATTTGAGGGTAGTGTGAAAAGAACTACTATTTTGCAAGTGGCCATCTATTTCGAGACTCCAAAATTGTGTTGTATGAACAAATATGGCTCACTTAGGCCTTACACCAGGACTTACTTATTAACTAGGATAGACTAGAAGATTTGTAGAGATTAACATTGCCGTTCAAACTGAAATTTATATCAACACTCAACTGCAAATTTCATATCAACACTCATCTGCAAATTTTATTTGCAATGAAGGGGTTGAATGAAGCACTATTACCCTTTTTGTACATTTCTAGTAGACTAACTTCTTTAAAACATAACCTTGCCGGATATAAGAAGGACTAGAAGCATGCCAAAGATATCTAAACACATGGAAACATAAAGCAATTTGCATGTGAAGAGGTATACCGTGCACACTCTTCTTTAACAGAATATAGAAATAAGCATAAAATAAGTAATAAAATTGAAACCAAATAAATTTCACAAAAGTCTCAAATGTAGAAGGCAGCTTCAACATCTGATAGTGCAATAGCATAAATGCAAAGAATAATCTAGTTTATATGTCACACATATAACTGCATATTTTTCTCTGAAGCAGTAAAACTAGTCACATATATTTCTAAAAGAAATTTATATTCCAATTACCTTAGATGAGAATTACACATCCCTTGTAGTTCTGCCTCATTCTTTACAGCCTTAGCCAGACAAACAGGTGAGCTCTTATTTAATGCAGAGGGTTCCCAAGGTTCACCATTCATTGTCCTCTTGTTTTTGTTTATTAAACTTGCAATACCGCCTGCGAACTTATTGCAGGCAGATTTATAAGTATTCACGATAGCAGCACTAACAGATGATGTGTCCAACCACAGGCATGCCCCTTTAGCAGCCAAACTGCAAGAAAAATACGGTTTAATACAGTAACCAGACTGGAAGGTTAGAAATCTAGTCCAGGTTATATGTAAAAAAAAGAAATTTAGAACCTATAAAAATAAACCCAAAACTGGCCGGTTTTACGGTAACATTTTTTAAAACAAGAAGAAAATTTTGTTTTCATTAATTTATTCAACTTTTTTTACAGCTGGTTCGATCCTTGACTCTTTACAGGTCAATGCCAGGGCCAATTTTTAAAACCCTGGTAAAACCTATAGAATACTCAGCCATTCTACAACTTGCTGCTGCTGAAGTAAACAGAGTAACTTAGTGCTAAGTTCACCTTTCAATTTCAGAGAGAATCGATTCATATGGTCTCAACTCTATTCTTGCATTCTTCAAATGAGTCATCACTTCTGGGGTAATTTTGGCATCATCAATAAATAACTTAGATCCATCAGTTTCCACGATTAAGTAAGCATACATGACCGGTGAATGTGGCACATCGTTACCTCTCTATCAAGAGAAAAAATATTGCATTAACATTTAACAGTATATGCTGGGAATCAGAAAAAAATAATTAATGAGACCAATGTATAACTTCTTGACAACTCAAGAAACAAGAAAAACCAAAAGCACCTAAAATTCCCTGAAGAGGAAGATCCAGGTTAAATCATTAACAGATCATTGCATCACTGCAATGAAAAGTAACAGAAATAATCATAGCATTACTATAAAAGCTTATATGCAAAGGTGATACTTGACAGCTGGCCTTATGCTCACAGAACCCTGCCAAGAAGGACAGAGAATGCTGAGGTAAAGACAACTATACAAAAAAAATCTTCAAATACACGTCTCTGTCCCTTTGATTTTCCCCCCTTTCCTAAAATGGTTTGTCCCTTTGATTCTAGAAGAAGTATTTATTCTCAAGTAAATGTGTCATTCCCCAGTTCCAGATTATTAATTAACTGTCATAATAATTGGTTAATGCCCTTTTTGTTTTGGATTAAAATCAGATTTTAATCTAAGTCAAAGTCAAACAATCAATATTAACCACATCTTTCACGGTCCCACAACTTTTCAATCACATTTCTATCACAACCTACTAAAAATCTAATTTTCATCCCCACTAAACACCCACTAAAATTATTTATGATCATTTATTTTGATGACCACAAAACACCATTTCCTTCCACGTCATTCTTTTTCTTCTTTTTTCTTGGAGGGGGTAAACGAATAAAATTTGAGTTAATCTTCAAGAAATAGGATAGAGAGCTACCAAGTTCAATAGCCACGCAATGTCATCCAGCATTGAGATAACAATCGCAGATGAACCGGCATCAGTTAATTCAGACCTCAGGGAAGACAGCTTGGATGACACATCTACACCAGCGTATTTTAGGTCATGCACTCGGATAGGTTTGTTGGGAGGCTTTGGTCTGGCTTCTTTCCATATTTCATCCACAAGATTAATATCATACAAGTAGACCAATTCATGATTCTTTTTAGATATGGCCTCTTTCAGTTCTTCTGAGGCATCGGAAGAAAAAAGAAACTGTTCCCTTCGCATAAAAAACAAAGAGAAGGTTATGATCAAATGCAGGAAATTGAAGATTGCAGATACACATGGACAGAAGTCACAAGAAAAAATAAAACAGGAAAAAAGGACATAAACAAAAAGCATCTGCTAATAAACACATTTTGTTCAGAACCAGGAGAAACGTATCAAATAAAGTAGTAAAAGATATGGAATGCACAAGCCAAAATTCTACTCAGAAAATAAACTAAGCCCAACAAACGCCTAAAAGATTTTCACCATTTGACTTACTGCTATTTCATGAATGAAACAGAACGTCCCCTTTGACTTTTGGGTTAAATGATGATTTTCCAAGCGGAATTTCTTCTTAATTCATTTAGCTTTTCAGATGGAAGCTCATATGGTGAAACAGGTCGAATCAGACTCTTGAGAACATTTTTGGACTTGAAAGGTAAAAAAATTGTACATAGCATGTGTTCAGAAAACTGTATGTTTACTGAAAAGGGAGCACTTAATTGTGTAAGGATATCTGTGTAAATCATTAACTGTCCCAATGCATAATCCATTCTAGTCCAGCTGGTTAAAATTCCCATGAAAGTCAATCAGGAAGAGGACATGATCCTCATACAACCCAATTCATTAGACAATAAAATCCATTCATTCCAACATGGAACTGTCAATTCAATCTATGTATGACAAATTCCCATAGGACCCAGCAGTTTACCAGTATTATATACATGTCAAAGGATGCAATGCTTAAACAATTTAGCCATTATCAGGAGAGTTGTGATTTCATCTAAAATATTAGCATGTATGAAGTTGAAAATATTATTTCTCGAGACACATTGAAAACTAGAATAGTACTCACAGGATCAATGCCAATTCTGGAACCAGGAGTTAAGACACCGTTAAGCCACTCACTTGTGGTAGGCACTCCCAAATTACCTGCTCGCATGAGAATCCAACTGGAGTTCAACTGCTGTTCTGCCTTTTAGCAACAAGAAAAGCACTTCAATAATAACCACAGCAAATCCCAGCAAAAATTACCAACAAGTAATCATGTTACAATATAGACATCAAGGGAATAAAACTAACTGTATCCACAATTCAGACCTGGAGAAAGTACCGTCCGTCTGTCCAAAGAGCAGCTTTATCTTTTGTGATAACAGCAGTGCCAGCACTACCAGTAAAACCTGATATATATTCTCTCCTCGCATAACAATCAGCAATAAATTCACTCTGAAAATCAAAGGAAATCCCACTGAGAAATTACCATAGAAACCGGGTGCTTTTATGTCATGCTTAAAGCAAAATTCTGGTAAACAATCTCTAGAAAATTGTACAAGTACCATTTTTACTAAGAAACTAAGGGTGTGTTTGATTGGCCACATTTTCTCTGGAAATAGGAAAATATTTTCCTACTTCCACTTTTTGACTGTTTGATATGCTAAATTTTCCATGGAAAATGTTTTCCTCCCTTTTCCTAGGTACAACCATTTGATGCACAAAATGTGGA
>CAIGRL010122564.1:0-14793 GCA_903798325.1 Fraxinus xanthoxyloides | reverse complement strand
CGAACCAAGCCACGAATTTCAGATCAAGCTTTGGCTCGAGCCAAAAAAGCTCAAGTCAATTTGTTATAAGGCAACCATCGAGCTTCACTAGGCAAGATAATGCATTATCAAGCACGCCCAATGAGACAAACTCCATTTCAAACTAGATTTTTTATTATTTAGCACTACATATTTAGGATTATGTATTAAACATGTCTTATATGCAATANGGCACTGAGCACCGTTGTGAAGCGCCTCAAAACGCTGTAAAGAGCGTTCACAGTGGGGTGCGTTGCTCTCTGCTTCGCCAGAGATAGCTACGTCGCTTGGTGGTGGTTTGACAGCCGACTTATTGAAGCCCGAACCAAGCCACGAATTTCAGATCAAGCTTTGGCTCGAGCCAAAAAAGCTCAAGTCAATTTGTTATAAGGCAACCATCGAGCTTCACTAGGCAAGATAATGCATTATCAAGCACGCCCAATGAGACAAACTCCATTTCAAACTAGATTTTTTATTATTTAGCACTACATATTTAGGATTATGTATTAAACATGTCTTATATGCAATATAGTTTCTAAGTCGTAACATAATTACTATAAATATCTATGCCCCTATTATGTTTCATTATTCATTTTAATTTGTTCAATTAGAATTACTATCTAGACACGCATAGTTCTATCTCTTATGCTATCCAAAATGAGTGTAACAACTTTAGAGTTTTGATTCATGTCACCATCGAGAATAGTTTGGATAAAGAAGCACAACATAGGAAATCAATAGACAAAAATACCTTCTGATGTAATAATAAACTTCAGATTTTGCAACTTTCCACATTTGAGAAACGCTATCAAGGGGAGTCTTTCACATTCCAAATATCAAACCAAACTAGTGCTAGTCTTTATTTAAAAAAGAAGAAGAACAAGCAAGGTAGAGGGCTAACTGATTTGTGTATATAAAAATTGCAACTATCTTCACTCAATCATCAATAATCTGATATACCAAAGTTGTTTGGAAACAAAATTACCTGTTCCTGTATATTTTTGACAGTGGATTACTTAACAAGTGAGCTGAAACCAAAATAGAATTTTGATAATTAGTCCTGTTCTACTTTGTTGCTGTTTTCACCCCTGCCGCTTCTTCTTCACTGCTTTTTGGTTAAATATTTGAGAGCCGTTTGTTTTTGTTTAGGGCTGAAGGGTATAAAGGGAAGATAGAAAATGAATTTTATTTTATTTTTTTAATAGAAATACCGGTCAAAGGCTGAAAAAAAAATGGTGTTTTGATGAAGGTCAAAAGGCCTTTTGCAGCCAGTACCACAATCGGAGACAACAGGCGAGAGGATAAGAGAAGAAATGGGTGCGAGCAGTGACCCGAATCAAGAGGGGTCGGACGAGCAACAACGAAGATCCGAGATCTACACCTACGAGGCTCCATGGAACATCTACGCCATGAATTGGAGTGTTCGCAAGGACAAGAATTACCGCCTCGCCATAGCCAGCCTTCTCGAACAGTACCACAACCGGGTCGAAATCGTTCAGTTAGACGATTCCACTGGAGAGATCCGTCCCGACCCGGCACTGTCCTTCGAGCACCCATACCCGCCGACAAAGCTCATTTTCATACCCGATAAGGAGTGCCAGCGCCCTGACCTTCTTGCTTCGGCTTCTGATTTTCTTCGCCTCTGGCAGATATCGGATGGCGGTGGTACCTCTGGGGACGGGCGGCGCGTGGAGATGAAGAGCTTGTTGAATAATAACAAGAATAGTGAGTTTTCTGGTCCGCTGACTTCTTTTGATTGGAATGAAGCGGAGCCGAGGCGTATTGGGACTTCTAGTATTGATACTACTTGTACGATTTGGGATATTGAAAAGGAGGTGGTGGATACACAATTGATTGCTCATGATAAAGAGGTTTATGATATTGCCTGGGGAGGTGTTGGGGTTTTTGCTTCGGTTTCTGCTGATGGGTCGGTTAGGGTTTTTGATCTCCGGGACAAGGAGCATTCAACGATTATTTACGAGAGCTCCGAGCCTGACACTCCGTTGGTTCGGTTGGGGTGGAATAAGCAGGACCCCAGGTACATGGCCACGATTATAATGGATAGCAGCAAGGTTGTAGTTCTGGATATTCGCTACCCGACTCATCCGATAGTGGAGTTGCAGAGGCACCAGGCGAGTGTGAACGCAGTTGCATGGGCTCCTCATAGTTCGTGCCACATTTGCACAGCAGGGGACGATTCCCAGGCGCTTATCTGGGATCTTTCCTCCATGGGGCAGCCAGTCGAGGGCGGGCTAGATCCTATTCTGGCATACTCTGCCGGTGCTGAAATCGAGCAGCTGCAGTGGTCTTCCTCCCAGCCTGACTGGGTGGCCATTGCATTCTCCAACAAGCTGCAGATTCTGAGGGTATGAGTAGATGATTCTATTTGACTGACCATCATCTGCCTCTACATTAGCTAGTTGCTGAGTGCAATCGATTAGCTGAATTCAAAACTGTTTCTTTTTTATTTTATTTTTTTGGTATTAAAGCTTTGCAAATTGTTGCATTCAAAGAGTTAACCTACATCTTATGAATATTTCCATTGTTCTGTTATCTTGTATGAAGTAGACAGTAATTGCAGTTTCCTCTTAATCATCTTTACCTAGATGTATGTACTCAACCCTCGAGCAATTGATTTTCATGAATGTTCATTTATGATGTGGGGCAAATAATTTTTTGGTGCCTTTTTACTAGCACAAAATTACTGAAAGGGTAACTGGCTCGTATATTTGACATTTGTCTTGAGGACCGAACAATAGGTTAGATTAAATGGAACTTCTTTAAATTCCCAGGGAACTTCAAAATCTTTAGTTTTGGCTTTCCCTTTTGAATTCCAATCAGATTATCACAGCCAGTTAATGGTCTCTTGCTAAATATCAAATGAACTCTGTTAAAATAGAAAGGTGCAACCTTGTTGCAGTTTGCTGGCTATAATGCCACCAGTCAACCCCTTTTCTGGGCCTGACAACAAGATAATAAACAATTTTTGTCAGGATCAATGAAGGTTTACCCAAGGCAATCCATCTGATGCTTGAGGTTGCTAAGGGCATGGAAAAAATAGACTGGAATAAATGGCTAGGCCAGTGAGTACCCATCATTGGCACTCAGATCATTGTAAATAACCTGGATTGTCTCTTTGTATGGAATTCTTGTTTCTGGTTACCGCAAATCTAATCTGCCCAATATTGCTTGAGGCAGTGACTACCTATCAGTGATTATTTCAATTGCGGTGGAGTGAATTCATTTGCACTTGCTGTCAATGGCATTGGTCCTGTTTTCCTATCTCAACTGCTTACTTCTATTCAAGACGTTGTTCAATTATTGTTTTACCACTTGCTTTTTGTTTTGTTTTGTTTTTAATAAGTCTCTGGCAAAATTATCGTATATGCTGTTACTGATTTAAGAAAATGAAGGACTGGGCATGGACAATATGCTTCAGCTGAACAATTTTTACTTGAGCTAGTGAGAATTATTTGATTTGCAAATTGCTCCTTTATGTGATTGATCTGACTTACTGAAATCTGTTGGAAGGGAAAATGAACCGGTTCAATTTCTTGTAGGTTTTGGTGATACATTTCTCATTTTATTCTTCTGTGTAGCACCTATCTTTTTGTTGTATTTTGTGACTCTATTTATGCTAAATAACACCAATTCTTGCTTTCATATTCTTGTGATTCCCTTCGCGAGGTTAGTATGTTGTTCTAGCCTATATTATTTGAATAGACTGTTAATTTTTCCATGAAATTTAAATTGAGTTCGAAGTTGTGGAGTTGTTGCTCTTGTTCGAACATCAAAAGCATCTTTAGAAAAGTGTCAAGGCATGGGACAATACACGTTCGCAATTTGTTGGTAAGTGCTTATATGAGTTAAAAACACGTTGATTGTTAACACGGAATACTGGCTTGAACTTTTTGAGTAACTAGCCTATAAAAACCTGTTTTTTGATCCACCTTTTCTTGGTGCAGAGCTTGGTTAAGCCTTCAGTTCAGGCTGTGGTTGTAAACTAGATCTTATGAGTACTTGTAACCAAACTAACTATATTTTTTTCGACAATGTTCCTCATTTCTGGGTGACGGGTAGTGGAGAATAGAATGCAATTTTTATCTGATGATAAAAAAAATATTTCGTTTTTCCCGTATCCTAGGCTTGTATTTTCGTTGTAAACTGTAGATGTAACATTCGAATAGAAAATGAAATATATTTGATTTTGTATTAATGTTCCTGCATCTTTATGCTAGTATCGTTTCTGGATGTGCAGACATCTTATAATCTTGTCATAAAGTTTGTATCATTCGCATTTGAGTCGAAATGGACTGTGGCCTGGAATATTACGAAGATTCGAGATTCCTGCTTACTGAATTCATGGATGAATAATTCCGACATTGATACCGGTTCTTGTGGGGATCATTTTCAATTTTTTCACACAAGGTCTCCCAACTTATAATTTGTCCCACATTAGCTTGTTGAACTTCAATTTGTTTCGAAATAGCATATATTTTGTTATTTTATTTTAACATTTCTCTGTAGAGATGGCAGCTTGCCGGGTTGGGTTTTAATTACTATTCTCATCTCACGGATTTTCGTTGAAAATCTCGATTCACTGTTTCAATTTAATTATTTATTTATATCTTAAAATATAGCTTAAATTAAAAAAATATTTATAACCTGTCTTGTTTACTATTTGAGGGATGGCAGGTGTCGCGCATTTTCTATCGCAAGTGTACGGTATTAAGTTTTATAATATAGTAATGAAGTAAAAGTGTCGAACCAGATTATAATTTAATTCCTACTGAATATTATAATTATTTTAGTTTTTACTATCTAGAAAATCAAATCTAAAGTAAATGTTTCTATACTAAATTAACGTGGATGTGTGATAATTCTAGTAAAAGAAGGCAAATCATGGGGGGCTTATCAATGTGAGAAGACTTGATTTCACTTCACCATCAACAATGTTTTTCAACTTTCATAGTTGCTTCTATCAATTTTTCCTAAATATATAGGCGAGAACCTTAGGTTAATTTTATTCACTCTCTCGAGTGCCGAGTAGAACCCATTTCTAGATTTTAATTCCAATATCTCTATTCTGAATTAAAACTATATAAATTATCGTGTGCGAGAAATTTAAGGCATCAAATAATTCAATTATTGATCGGGTAATTGAAAGCATTACGTAAAAATCAACACAAATAAATTAATGGAAAATCAAATGAAATAACTATATTAGAATCAAAACATGTCTCAAATTTAGTTACATCAAATCCTAGATAATAAAATTAGTCCATGAGTACAAGAAACGATATATTAAAATCCAAAACAAAGAACATGGAGAAAAAGAATGAGAAAAAACTGTTTTACCGCTTGAATTCTTCTCCAATTTATTGTCCTTTTTGCTCTTAATGATTCATCTTCTTCCTTGCCTCCTAAGCAGTATTCATCCCTTTAAATTAGATTTTCAAATTTGTATTTATAATCTCTTCAAGCATCAAGACGAGTTGGAGTTGGGTGTTGCCAAAAAAATTATAAAAAAAATTCGATTTCTTTGTTATCGGAAGCGACGCCACAGCACCCAGGGCCCAGCCGCAGCCCTGCAATGTTTCTTCCACTGGCATCGGTTTTGCCTCTTTGTTTCTCTGGCTGGGCTTGCGGCGCCCAACTTTCTGCTAGTTTTGGGATCCTCTTGGGCGCTATGGCGCCCGTTAATTTGTCGTTTGTTTGCTTTTGTTTTCGCCTCTTTTCCGCTTAATTTTTCTCGTCTTTTTATCTCTTCTTCAAGCCCACTTCTTTTATCAACACTTGGCTCCTTCCCAAACTCTATAATACGCTATTTTCTCCGATTTGCCTAAACTACAAACAATATGAACAAACACATCAAAACGTTCAAAAGTGCTTAAGAACAAATCGAAAATTATGTTTTAAAGTTATTAGTTCGATTGATTTACACTCATCAGCGGGACATGTCGAAGTCGAGAACATTTATCATCCATGTATCTTTGTCTCCTGTTTGAAATTAAAGGTCCACATCCATGTGGAAAATGAAAATTATGACATAATAGTAAACCATTAATAGTTTAACTTGCACGGTTCAATAGTAATAGAATTAAAACACAGTAATATGGCATCAAGGTTATACTATACATTTTGTCTAGAACGTGATATGGATTAGTTTTTAGTCATTGGATTATGTGAATGGTTAAACTGAACAAGAATATAAATAGGCGATCATTTAAATAAATTGAAGTTTGGGGACTAAAATGGAACAAACTCACAAGTCATATGACTTCTACTCAAATTTTCCCTTCTTCTTAATACAAAAACCCATTTCAGATTTTTCTCCTCAATACAAAAGCCCACGACTGCAAGTTCCCTCCGCAGCGTTTCGCCGCTACTCAGCCTCCTGTTCCACCATCATCGTTTTACTTGCGATTCCGGTATTTCCTCAATATTCTTTTATATTAAACTAAGTAATTATATTGCTATTAAATTACCTACAAAGCTGTATCTTTTCTTTTTCAATTTCTTTTTTGAAGGTTTTATCCATTACTGCAAAAGATCATGAATACATTATGCGGACCAAATACAGAACTATCCCGTTGTGTTACCAATTTATTTAATCCGCATTTAGGCTTGGCCAAGTTTAATCCTTGTATTTTGGGGACGAGGCTATTACCATTGTTCTCCAATAATTCTATTAAAGAAGCGAAAGTTGGGAGTAAGAAAAGTGGAATTACGTTATCAGTTTCCAGCTCCGGTGCTAAAAACATGGTCGAAACTGCCGAAGGAAGTAGGGCTGATGGCCTTACATACAAGGATGCTGGTGTTGACATAGATGCGGGTTCGGAACTTGTAAAAAGAATAGCCAAGATGGCCCCTGGAATCGGAGGTTTTGGTGGCCTCTTTCCCTTAGGTATAATAACTATAGTTTATGGTTTATATATGTGTTACCAGTGTTATATGGTATTTATCTTTTGAGTTATCACTCTGCTTAAATGTCTGATCTGTGAATGTTGAATCGCTCCATTTCCCCTTCATACTAAAAAAGTAGTAGCTGGAGTAAGTCTTAATCAAGCTCCTGCTAATAGTCTCGGGACAGTGACAGGAACGGCATAATCAGATTGCTACCCTCAAAGCTTCAAGGGGTTTGTCGAAAATGAATGATCTGATATATTGTTTATTAATCTACCTTTGGATCATTAATTATCAATGTGATATATTCTCTGAAGGGTGATTATCGTGAACATGACTGGGACTAGAATTAGAAGATCTATGCAAAGATGCTATTTTTCGTTTCCCTGAAGGCTTGAATATTTGTGTTACTTGTGAGTGCACCAAAGCATTTTAACACTCTTGTCATGCAATAAATCAATTTGGAGGTGAAAGAGGAGGAAAACAATTATCTATTTCATTTATGCATATTGTCATATGACTTTTAAAGGGTACTATCATTACTCAACACCATTTGAAATTTTATTCTTTATTTTAGAGATGTTTGGTGTTCTTTTCTATAGCACAGGACAAAATTGTACTTCAGTTTTCTAGTATGTTCATATTTATGCTTTTGAAAATCGTCTATCACATGTTGAAAATGTGTCTAGATAGCGTCTAATGTGCCATTTCCCCCTGAATTGAAACACGATTAAATTAGAATCAAATGCATGTTGAAAGGTATCAAAGCCTAGTGTGTGTTCCAGACGGTAATTAGTAACCCATTAGGAATATTACTGCTTCGGAGGGCTGTGAAACAAAAAGGTGGTTGGCCTGACTTATGAACTAATTAAATGATCCAACATGTCCACTAGCTCAAACTAGAAACCAAATCCTACAATTTGTTTTAGTTTTGCATGAATCACTTATGCATTTTGTATTGTTGTTTACCTTCCTTTTTTATATTTTCTCTACCTCTTGTTTTGGATTTTTTGACAGCCTCTCCCCTCTCAATTTCATGTACAAGACCCTTTTTCATTTCAATTGTTCCACAGGGGATTCCTATCTTGTTGCCGGCACAGATGGAGTGGGAACAAAACTTAAGCTCGCATTTGAGACTGGAATTCATGAGACAATTGGAATTGATTTGGTAAATATTAATGGTTTATATGTTTGTTCTATCAATATTGCCAGGATTAATCTTCAATTTTGATCAGGTTGCAATGAGCGTAAATGACATAGTTACCTCTGGAGCAAAGCCGCTTTTTTTCCTCGATTACTTTGCTACAAGTCATTTGGACGTCGATCTTGCAGAGAAGGTATTGCAATTCTACCAGCATGCCAATTTCCTTTGGCTTTGGAATTCATAGAATTAGATATTTTTTATAGTTCCATCAACGCGGTATTCTCTGATGCAGGTCATAAAAGGCATAGTCAGTGGTTGCCAGCAATCTGACTGTGCTCTTTTGGGGGGAGAGGTACTTGTGACATTTTTTCCTTTCTTTCTATATATGCCAATTGAATGTGTTCATAATAAAGTGCACCCTTCTTTCAGACTGCTGAGATGCCAGATTTTTACGCAGATGGTGAGTATGACCTCAGTGGTTTTGCTGTGGGAATTGTGAAAAAGGAGTCGGTTATTGATGGGAAAAACATAACAGTTGGGGACGTTCTCCTTGGCCTGCCATCCAGTGGAGTTCATTCCAATGGGTTTTCTCTTGTCAGAAGGTTTTTACTTCTATTCTTAAAACAAACTGTTTTACTGTGTACGCCCTCCAACGCCCTTGAAAATCTTAATCACTCACATCAAGTATTAGAATCGAGGGTTACTGCAGCATACTTGATTAAATTCATTCCATTTCTCGTACTGCTTCATATCTTTATCAACTGAAATTCTGCCATTTGCTGCCAGGGTTCTAAAGCAAGGTGGTCTATCATTGAAGGACCAACTTCCTGGTTCATCCGTGACCCTAGGTGAAGCTTTAATGGCGCCTACTTGTATATATGTCAAGCAGGTCGTGCCTCAAGCTCCAATTGAAGTAGTTGTGCCTAATGATATTGCTTTGTTTTGTTTTCATGGGAATGCATTAATTTATTAACGTGATTGATGAATTCAGGTTCTTGACATTATTAGCAAAGGTGGCGTTAAAGGGATAGCTCACATCACAGGTGGTGGTTTTACAGATAACATACCTCGTGTGTTTCCAAAAGGTCTTGGAGCTATCATATATAAGGACTCGTGGGTGGTTCCTCCTGTTTTCAAATGGATTCAAGAGGTAAGAATTATTTATGCGGCTACCTAATTACAGTCCTACTTATTTTTCGTTCTGTACTTTATAAATTTATAGTGTATTTCTCGTCAGTTGTTTTCTTATGCAACCTTTGCACCACTTAGCTCTACTATTTTTTTGGAATCAAATTTGTTAGGCTGGAAGAATTGAAGATTCAGAAATGAGACGGACTTTTAATATGGGTATTGGGATGGTTCTAGTGGTGAACAAGGAGACAGCTCTTAAAATACTTGGGGAAGAACATGATGCAAGTACAACATATCGAATTGGTGAAGTTATACATGGTGATGGTGTGAGCTACCGATGATAGGCTCGCATAAGATGCCCATAATTACGGCTTGACCAAATATTGTATTAGTAATAAGAAAAAAATTTGCGGGTTTCCTATTTTCATGGTTGGCATGTCGTGAAAGGTATTCAAGTAGTGCCTCTTGATGAGAAAAATGAACAATGAGCCTTTACAAAACTAGTGTTGTTTTGAATTATGTGAAAGCCAATCGCAATGAATATTTCGCTCTCTTTTTCCATTGCAAGTTTGTTCATTAGAGCTATGTTTATGCGAGGTCGTTGATCACAGCAGGTTTGGGTAAGTTATTTTCTGTTCAAGTCTATCGTCTAACAGATAATTATTATCTCTCTTTTTTCCTTTTTCCTTTATTTTTTTGTTTCATTTCTTATTATTTTGTTTTTTCTGTTGTACATTATATGATCGAAATAGCGGACTAGAGACTGAACATAATTGTTAACTTTGACAAAAGTGCTTAGAAATTCAAACATTGAAGAATCAAATTCAGTTGAAATTGAATAGTGATTGAATACAATTTAGACCGAAGAATACAATCAAGATGATTTTGTTCGTATTGATTGAGCTTGATCATGGAATATGGGAGTAGTGGCCTCTACTCTGTGCGAACATATTTGGGCCGTTTGGCTGGACTTAGAAATTACTTTTTGAAAAACCAAGTCTCACTAAGAAAAAGATTCAAGTTTTTGTAAAATAAAGCAGTTGAATTATTGCTTAAATTTTGTTTTGGCCACGAGTGATTGACAGCAGCCTTCTCCCTACCCCGAGTAAATCTCAGGCACTCTTATTGCGTAAAAGTGTCGGTCAGTATTTTACTTTGGACACGACCAACTTGTCTGAATGGGGAACTTGGGGGATTTTGTTTAGTTTTGACAAATTATATAAGCAGACAGCATAAAACATCAGACCCACCAATTGATAAAAAAATTACATCCAAATCTTATCCACTTGGGCTCATCCAATAATGTAGTGACATATCAGCAACGAGCATTTGAATCTATCCAGCATTGAAGCCACAAAATCTTCATGTGGCTGTGGTACAGAGTTCATAGCAAACTTATAATATTTCAAAATGGCGTCATAATGAAAATATCACTTTAAGCAAAAGGGATATTACATTTATTCTTTGATCAATTTCTAAGCTAAGCAAAAATGGCTACTGCAGTGATTACTTCTCTCCCACAATTCAATGGCCTCAGATTCAAACCAGCATCAGCTTCTCCTGTCAAAAGCTTGGTCAGTGTCCCTTATTTTACAACCTTCGTAGCACATGCTCGGTTTACCTGAACATGATTGTTCAAATGAGAATGTGAATCAAGTGCTATTCAATTTTCCTTAGCGTATGTGACATAAATATGATATTGTTCCTCTTCAGGTAGCTGCTCAACCAATGAAGCGTAAAGGGCAGCGAGCTTTGGGCGCACGCTGCGATTTCATTGGCTCCCCAACGAATTTGGTGAGATTTTAACAGTTGGCGTAAATGTTTATGGGTCATGGAGTCATTTTCTTAACCTGTGACCGATAAGAGAGTGAATCATTATAAATCTTTGTACATCCGTGTTTCTAATTTTGTTTTTGGCTCTATTAAACAGATAATGGTGACTTCAACAAGCCTGATGCTGTTCGCTGGTCGGTTCGGTTTGGCTCCATCTGCAAACAGGAAGGCTACTGCAGGACTAAAGCTTGAAGTGAGGGACTCGGGCCTTCAGACTGGGGATCCTGCTGGTTTCACCCTAGCAGATACTTTGGCATGTGGGGTTGTGGGTCACATTATCGGGGTTGGTGTTGTACTTGGCCTCAAGAACATTGGAGCCATCTAAATTTAATTCTTCACAAACCTGTTAATGACTAAATATTTTGTTAAATTCCATCAATTTGCAGCAGTAATTTCTTTTGGCTTCATCTTTTAGTTTCCACAGTAACCCAGTAAGTTATAAATGGCTTGAGCTAAAATAGATACAGATACACCATGCGTACAACATAAGACATTATAGTATACTTTGTTCAAGTACAAGAATCTCAAGACATAACAGATTTCTATACATTATAATCAATATAATATAACATCATATACCCTTTTGTTGATAAAACACCTTCTTACAAGCTACTCAAAAACTCGAAAAATTAGGAAGCAGAATTGTCTCCACCGGAAATAAAAAGGGAAAGGGAAAGGCAACTGGCACAAAGCAAAACCTTGAAACACTTTACGACTATGGACTATTTTACACTTTGCTTCGCATGAGGTTATGTATCTATTTTGAGGAGAGTATTAAGTGATGTACTGTTGAATCGTTGTGCAAGACCTCGGATAACTAGGACAATGACATCACGCAGGTGCCTCGTCTGCACCATTAAGTCCACTTCGTTTTCACTGTCTACAACAATTTTAAGACGATGTTGATCGTTTCTGAACAGCTCCACCTGCACAAGAAAGTGCATACGAGTTAGGAATGCGTGGAACCAGAGCATGCTATATGTGCCTCAACATAATGCACAGTTTCAGAATTACGTGCATAATCTACTTTCAATAATTTATTTTTTCATCAATGTCACGATATCCCGATTTCAAGGATGGTCGGACCATTACTATTTAAATAATGTTTAAACATGTTTAACAGTGAGCAATAATATCCAGCATGTCTAATTTTGAAGTCACCATATTGACATCTGCTACTCTTCCAAATAAGCAATTTCCACATCAGGCAGTAGTTTTGTGTTGACATCCGTAAAGATAAAAAATATTTTGAAATCAATTCGTGAAAGTGAGAAAGCATGAAACTCTTAAGACCGCCTTCACCTGACAACTCAATTAAGTAAAACAGCGGCCAATATACCCAAGGATCAGTTTGTCTATGAACGAGGAGCATGTTTGGGGTCTTATAAGCATGAGAAAAAGTATTTGCTTATAAGCCACCGCAGACATGCTACTGGGTGCATACTTTAAAAGGAACTTTTATATTTTTAAATTGTCAATTAGAGTTAGTGATGTGCAAAATTACTCAGAAAAATAGGTAATCTTCGTAGTCAAACAATTTGAACTACCAAATTAGGGCAGATTAAAGTTGCAGAATAAGGCATACATGAAAGGGGGGAGCATAAGTTCCACGAATTTCTGTTGTTGGGAACGAAGTTTTAGACCCCGGCTTCACAACCTTGATCCTCTTTCTATTGACTTCAAGAATTCTTCTCTCCAGAGTTCCAACTCCAGGAATCTGCAATGTTGAAAATACTGAATGATACTTTGTTTTCTGCCTTTCTTGATGATACCGAAGCTGTGTAGTAAATCAGGAAAATAGAGGGAAAAAGAAGTACCTTTCTAGAAGATCGATCCTTGTCGCACAGTACCTGTTTCAAAAACATTGTGAGTATTAGTTTGTTGAAAGGTTAAAACATTTTAATCACTGAACTAAGATAAACCTGCAGGATGTCTTGTATTCTCGTAAACTTTGTAAACAGCAATATATGGAAAAATACTATCGGTATTTCACTAATGTGAATAATGGGAACACGGTAACAGAATGAAACAAACTATTGAGAAGAGATAACACCTCAAACTTCACAGATCCAAGATCAAGCTTCTGCTTCACTTCTTTAAGAACATCAGGCTCTGCAAGTTATATAAGCATTCGAATAAGCTAAATACAACTTTATTGATCAGATACATACCATATTATCATTTGTCACATATCTCACAGAACTCTAGATTAGAGGCAAAATGAAGTCTTTAAAATCAAATTGTTTCTCAATTTACGTAGAGAACAAGTCCAGATGAAAAATAAGGAAGCAGAACTGAAAAATAAAATAGTGATTCTAAAATTACCAACTGCAATTAGCTCTGTTGATACAGACACGGGTTGCCCCTCAATTCCATCCTCTCTCACTGGCGTATAAAGTGCAACCAGTCTGTAGCCTACATCATCAACATTAGCCTCGTACATCCTTCCCGTCTCCCCTGCAACAACATAGCACATCCTTCTTATTTCTAATGCACATATTGGATAACAATGGCAGAATCAGCCAGAAATATACCATACCAGGAATGGAGATGAGATCAGGGCTTCCAACCATTGATCTAAGCCACTGGATTCTACTTTTGCCCTCCTTTCCCCCACTATAAATGCCACGGACGGCATATAAATTGGTGTGGAAGCCTCGGCCTTCAATCTCCAGCTTACCCATTCTAGGTAGTCCTGATATGAACGGACAATTTTCAAAGACTTCAGATATAACAATACATGTGAGGCTCCTTGCCTAAAATACACTTTCATAATGTGTAATTCCAGAAATAGTTAAATGAAGGTCTATAATCCAATATCAAATTGAATACAAGGAGCGGTCAATTGTAAACAAAATATTTTGCATTCAGAGAAAAACACCTGGTAAAATCACAGTAGTTTCTGCATATGCCGGTTCACTCAATCTTCCAAACACGTCAGTGACAATGCATTCACACCTCAGATAGCGGCCAATGTCCTCAAATCGCACCTTATAGGAGCAAGAATATTGCGACAGGAATGGTTCAAAGGATTGGTTGTTTCCAGGTTCACATGAGTAACACCTGCAACATGCACGGTAGCATATGAATTATACATGGGATGGGACTGAATTTAATAGCTCTAAATGAATGAAGTATAAATATTACTATTGATTATATACGAGACTGAACGGAAAAATTGTGACTATCATAGCAAGTGAAAAAAGTAAAAAAACTCCAAATCCCACATGGTGAGACAGCATTTGATTCAAATTAATATCAAGCAGTTTAGTGTAGAGCAGTACCACTGGTATTTGACTTCTTTCTTGTACTTTCCCCAAACATGCTGTTGACTTTCACTCTCTGGAATAACTTCAACAGCAGTCAATACTTCTCCTTCAACAGCCTTACCCGTAAGAGCTAGCATCTCAATTCTAGGCAATTCTGAATATTAAGTGTAATTTTTAGATACAAATTCGAAGTGTTCAATAGACTAGTACAAAACAAAAGACTTGGAATCGGGGAAAGATCCTGATAAGGAAAGGGGTAATTTCCAAAATTTTCATGTCGGTGGAGGGGATAAGGGCGAATTGGTTAAAATGTTAGCAAATAAAATAAAACAAGTGAACGTGTGCAATACATTCTGCAAGAATATGAACATGACATTTAGAAAACCAACATTTCATATCTATGATGCACCGACACGAACACATGTGTCCGACACGATACGTGTCCGATACGCCGACACGTGATTTTTGAAAAAAGTATAGACACGACACGTC